>CM072513.1:97047615-97065115 GCA_036898135.1 Oncomelania hupensis | reverse complement strand
AGTATAAACAGCCTCTGTGACGCTACTCCAGACACCAAAGAGGCACTCTTCAAGCTGCGCTGTTCACTCATAAAAAGGGTCAAAGGTCACACGGCTATGGTACTGATGTACCGTTAACGTTTAAACGGAAAATCACTCCTTGTTAGAACCGAAATATTCAATTCAATTCAATTCAATACAACTTTATTTATCCACATAGGGCAATTACAAGATTTAGTAGCAGCTCATATTATTAACAATAAATAAATAAATAAATAAAGAAGTTTAAAAAAACTGAAATTTAAAAGTTTATCACACGATTTCATAAGCACAGTCATGTCCTACCATACAAACATAAACCAAACACAGCACATACACACACACCCACCCCCACTCACACACACACACACACACACACACACACACCCACACACACACACACACACCACGCACATCTTGAACACTCACCGCCGATAGTTAAACAGTTAAATCAAATAAAAACATGAAGGTAAGAAACTAAGGTAAGAATATCATCAATGAATGATCAAATCAATCAGTCGATAAACAATAGAAAATTCAAACTTGAGCGGCTGTTTTGAGCAAAGAAAGCGCCCTGTTTGTCAATGTTTAATGTTATAACAATGCCAATTTTTGTCTAAGTAAACAAACAAAGCCTTTGAATTCTGGCCTTTTTAAAGTGTACTTTAAGTGAATCTAAAACAACAGTCTATATAGTAACTGCGTAGGCCTTGCAAAGTAAATGATACTACGAACGAACGAACATTGAGGTTTAACGTCTACACCCACCATTGGCGATATGGCAGACGGGGATAACCATCCCAGGTAAAGAGGGGTAGGGACTAAATCAACACTGAACCACCAAAGCAATCATACTGCTAAAATAGACAGTGAAAATGGCCACATTTTATATCGCCCACCACGGGATTCGAACCTGGGTCATCGGTGTGCCAGGCGAACGCTCTACCACTTGAGCTACGGCGGTGTGACCTGATACTACTACAAGTGACCTTGTAGCGTACTCTCTCCTCTACTATGATATTGTAGTGGAATCCGATACTGATGATCATGCTGTGAACGGAAATAGTGCAGGGGCAGTATGCTTCTAGAAGCTAGTCTGCAGGGAATTCCACAGGAAAAGAAGAAGAAGAAGAAGAAGAAGAAGAAGAAGAAGAAGAAGAAGAAGAAGAAGAAGAAGAAAGAAAGAAAAATAGTGATTACGAGAAAGATGAGGGAGGAGGAGGAGAGAGGGAGAGAGAGAGAGAGAGAGAGAGAGAGAGAGAGAGAGAGAGAGAGAGAGAGAGAGAGAGAGAGAGAGAGAGAGAGAGAGAGACAGAGAGAGAGAGAGAGAGAAGGAAGAAGAAGAAGAAGAAGAAGAAGAAGAAGAAGAAGAAGAAGAAAGAAAGAAAGAAAGAGAAGGAGAAAAAGGAGGAGAAGAAGAAGGACGAGGAAAAAAAAGAAGGTGATGGTGGATGATGCTGCTGCTGCTGCTGCTGCTGCTGCTGCTGATGATGATGATGATGGTGATGATGATGATGATGATGATGATGATGATGGTGATGATGATGATGATGATGGTGGTGGTGGTGATAATGATGATGTGGTAGTAGTGGTGGTGGTGGCGAGGAGGAAGAAAAGAAGAAAGAGGAACACGAAACACAGCAAAACAAAAAGTTGTAGGTTGAATGGACGAGTTCCAGAAAGCCCCAAACATCTTTAACAGCATATACTCCGAGAAGCAGAGAGCCAAGTGTCAATTGCATAAGGCCTACTTTGCTGTCGTCTGCATCTTTGCACACGCAATGCGAAACACTAAAGCACAAGAAACGTTCCAGTGAAAACTGTATTAGCCCTGTAGTTACTTGCTACATTGCGGGTGCCTTTGTCTCTCCATTTTACACAAGAGGCGTCGTTTGTGCGCACCGATAAGTATAAAACAAGTGCAAATATATGGCTTACCATTAGACTGGGTGGCTTAGCGGTCCAAGGCGTTGCATGGTACTCATATTTCGCAGCAAATGGACGTCTGGAGCAGCACGGAGTCGAGTCTCAAGCTAACTTATTTGCTCGTGGCGAATCTCAGACTGATGGCATCCCTCAGCAGCTCTGTGCACGTTTTACTAGCCCGCATTCACACAACTCACAATTCTCGTGGTCTTCTGCTGTTCAGCGTCCGAGTGTATTGGAATAATAAAGTCGTCTGCGCAATCTAGCGCAGTCTCGTTTGTTGTATATGTATGCGATGAAATCCTACTAAGTTTCCAGAGAACTGGTGAAATTAACAAAAAGGTTTACTACCATCCCCAACCAAGACTAAAATCACTTAGGTTAAATTAGAGAGAGAGAGAGAGAGAGAGAGAGAGAGAGAGAGAGAGAGAGAGAGAACGAGTACCATGTAATGAAGACACTCAGGCTCTGTTCCATATAGCCTCTGTTCCACAGATGTATTCAAAAGTATTAGAACTATTCTACGATTGTCTTGAAACGAATGAAAACGTTTAGTGCATTTTATGAATACCATTTTAGCATAGCAGAAATTCACCATACATTGTCCATTACGTACAGCATCAATAATAGTCCTATCCTATTCTATCCTATTCCGTAACTCGAAAGTCGTTGGGGTCCCACAGATGATCGTTTAACCAGCGTACTAATCTTTCTCTGTCCTCTGCAACCCTCATGGCTTCGCTCAGTGTAAAGCCATTTCATTCTCGAATGTTGTCCCCCCCACCTTTTTTCTGGCTACCTCTTCTTCTGCCTCCTTGTACCGTGCCTTGCTAGATGGTCTTTGCAAGGCCTGATGCTCTAGTGATATGGCCATACCATCGGAGTTTCCGTTTCTTCACTACTGTGAGCATGTCATCGTGTTATCTAATGGCTTGTGTGATGGTCTTTCGGACTTCATCGTTATAGGAAATGCCCAGAAATCTTCTGTAGCACCTCATCTCCATGCTCTGTATTCTTCGTTGTAGGTCTGCTTACGACACGCTGGAAAACGTTGGGTCTGTTCTATTCAGTGCCCGAACCCACAGGGCACATCAGTAATAATAATAATAATAATAATAATAATAATAATAATAATAATAATAATAATAATAATAATATGCTATTTACGCTTTTATCCCCAAGCACAACTCGGGCTCAAAGCGCAGCAATCTGTACCAACATTGTGACTATGTTGCTTTACTGATTTGAGTTCACAATTACAGTAATGTATAATTAGTTTGTAACAGTAATCACTTGGTATAGATATATATCTTGAATGTGTTGTGGAGAGGAATGCACTGGACTGAGAGACAGCGAAGAGTAAAGACATATAATATACTTACCCTGTCTCACACGACTTTGTTTTATTGTATGAGAGAAAAGCAAAACGAAACATGGTGTCAGAAGTTTGAACTTCAAGTAGCAGCGAGAAAAGAATACCCATGGCAGTACAGCAAGAAGTAGAAGTCATCGCAAGAGGCAACAGAAGAAAGAAGAACGTTCTTCTTCCTCCTAACCTTGACGTGACGGGAGGAAGCCTGCAGAGCAGCTGGAGGAAGTTTAAGAGACTGTGGAACAGTTATGAGCTAATAACTGACCAATTAAGTGAAGAGCCCAAGTACCGACCAGCAGCATTTCTTTCCTGCATCGGGTCAGAAGCGTTGGACATCTTCGATGGTTTGCCGTTTGCCAACGATGACGAACGTGATGACATCGACGTGGTGCTGAGAAAATTCGAACAGTATTGTGTGGGGTCCATCAACGAAACCTACGAAGCGTTCAAGTTTCATCGCAGACATCAGCAAAGACTATTGAAGAATTTGTTGCCGACTTGAGGCGACTGGTAAAGACGTGCAACTTTGGTGATCTAGAACATAGACTGTTGAGAGATCAAATCGTGTTGGGAGTCAAAGACGAAACTCGACGATCCAAGCTGCTGGAGGTCAGACAGCTGAAGTTAGACATATGCAGAGACATGTGCAGAGCACACGAAATGAGCCAGAATGAGCAGCGACATAGAAGACTTTATTAGGAAATGCAAAACCTGCAACACCTTTCAACGAAGTCAACAGAAAGAAACACTCATCAGCACAGAAGTACCTGAACTACTATGGCAACACATAGCATGTGACATCTTTGAGGTGCATGGCCGCGATTACCTCGTGACAGTTGATCATTATTCTGATTATTTTGAAGTCGATAGACTGAAAATCAAAGACTCGAGAGAAGTGGTCAGATGCTTAAAGGGACACATGGCCAGATACGGGATTCCTGAACGTCTGACAACGGACAACGGCACCTAGTTTACATCAGCACAGTTTCAAACATTCAGCAAGACATACGGGTTTGAACACATCACAAGCTCGCCGCACTACCCGCAATCTAACGGGAAAGCCGAAACCGCCGTAAAAGCAGACAAGACATGCATGAAGAAAGCGGAACACAACAAGCAAGATGTCTTTCTCGCATTGCTAGAGTTGAGAAACATGCCCACAGAGAATATGAACAGCTCGCCGGCCCAACTACAGTTTGGCAGAAGAACAAGAACTCAGGTTCCGATATCAAAGTGTTTACTGACGCCAGCGCTAGTTCCAGTAAGTCAATAATTACATGACAGGAAGAAGAAGCAAGCTGACTACTACAACAAAGAAGCCAAAGAGCTATCAGATCTAAAACCTGGTCAGATAATTAAATTTCAACCCCCAGGATCCAGGAGGTGGATCAGTGCTAGAACAGACAGACATCCGCTCATACAACATCCGAACAGAGGACGGACGCCGGTTCAGAAGAAATCGTCGACAGCTTCGTGAAACAGCAGAAACAGAGTTTGAGAACAGGTCCAGGACAGAGTTGTACCATCAACCATGGCCACAGCAGCACGAACATCAGCAAAAGGAGCCGAACGCAGCACCGTCGCCAAATCCAGAGCGCTCAGTACAAACCAGAAGTCAGACAGCAGTAACTGCCCAGAAAGCGCAGAAAGAAAGAGGGATGCAAAATCATTCCGAAGACAGGGCGAGGGAAGAGAGGAAGATCAGCAGTAATGACTCTAGCGCACAAACCAACAAGAGACCTGCGACAGAAGTAGTATTGGTACCAGAAGAAAGAAGGAACCATGAGATCAGAAAATCAGAGCAACCAGTAGACCAGCACTGTCCGGTACAAAATGACTGTACAACTTCCCACTATCATACACGATCAGGAAGACAAGTGAAGAAGCCAGATTATTTAAATTACGGACATTCCAAATGAACGCACTAAATGATGATGACTTTGTTGAAAAGATTTAAGGCTGTAGGAATAAGAATTCGGAGCGGACAAAGACAATGATAATAGTCTTTTGTGTGGATGCGGTATGGATTAAAAAGATGTGAGTGACGTGCAAATCAGCAACCAGTATAAGGTAAACAACTTTAAGTGAGGAACTATTTAAGATAACATGAGATATTTAAGTTAGGAACTATTTAAGAGAACATCAGTTATTTATGCTTTAATATTTTGTGCATGTAAAGAAAGGGAGATGTGACGTATGTTGCTTTACTGATTTGAGTTCACAATTACAGTAATGTATAATTAGTTTGTAACAGTAATCACTTGGTATAGATATATATCTTGAATGTGTTGTGGAGAGGAATGCACTGGATTGAGAGACAGCGGAGAGTAAAGGCATATAATATACTTACCCTGTCTCACACGACTTTGCTTTATTGTATGAGAGAAAAGCAAAACGAAACAAACATACACCTTCACATGTTCCACACACTTTCACCTATCCTATATTATATCCTATCCCGTAACTCGGATGTCGTTGGGGCACCACAGATGATTGTTTAACCAGCGCACTCCATCTTTCTCTGTCCTCAGCAACCCTCATGGCCTCGCTCAGTGTCAAACCAGTCCATTATCGAATGTTGTCCTCCCACCTCTTTTTGGGTCTCTCTCTTCTTCTACCTCCTTGCACCGTGCCTTACAGGATGGTCTTTGCAAGGCCTGATGATCTGGTGATGTGGCCATACCATCGTAGTTTCCGTTTCTTTACCACTGTGAGCAGGTCATCTTGTTGTCCAATGGCTTGTGTGATGGTCCGCCGGACTTCGTCGTTGGTGATATGCTGGGTATAGGAAATGCCCAGAAGTCTTTTGTAGCACATCATCTCCATGCTGTGTATTTTTCGTTGTAGATCTGCAGTGAGAGTCAATGTTTCACAAGCGTATAGGAAGATGGAGATGACAAGAGAGCGCAGCAGTCTTACCTTGGAATGGGCTTCAATCTTCCCAGGGCAGCAGTTGTTTGTGCGATCTTGGAGAGGACTTCCTGTCGGGACCCATTGTCTGATACAATGGCTCCTAAATAATTGAAGCTATGCACCATGTTGAGGGACTGGCCTTGGACTTTGATGTCCATGTTGATGCCATTGGTGTTGTTGGTCATCATTTTGGTCTTCTCGGCACTTATTTCCATTCCATTGGCTCTGGAGGTGGTGTCAAACATTTGTACCAGCTGTTCAAGTTCATGTTCCTCTCTAGCCAATCCATCAACGTCATCCGCAAAACGAAGGTTGGAGATTGCTCTACCCCTTATGTTGACTGTGCCTTCGAGAGTGTTGGAGAGAGTGGGCATCCTTGACGCACACCGATTGTTGTTATGAACCAGTTTCCGATGGCGCTGTTATGGAGGAATGCACTGGTAGCCTTGTCATACAGGCTTTTGACGACTTCAATAATTTTAGGGCGGATGTTGTACACTCTCATGGTGGCCCACAGAGCTGTATGCCAGACTCGGTCAAACACCTTCTTGAAGTCTACGAACACTTGATAGAGATGTTGTTGGTGCTGTAGGTATTTCTAGCAGATTATTCTGAGGTTGAAAATCTGTTCAGTGGTACTTCGTCCTGCCCTGAATCCTGCTTGCTCTTCAGCTATGATTTGTTCAGCTTGGGGTTTCAACCTGTTGAGTATTATTTTCAGGAGGACTTTGCTGGGATGGCTGATGAGGCTGATGGTGCGGTAATTTTCACACTCCTGAAGGTTACCTTTTTTTGGAAGGGTGATGACAAGCGACTGGGTTCATGGTGTAGGTCACTCCCCACTCTGCCAGATCATGTTACAGATAATCGTGTGAGTGCGTCAATCATCGCTTCTCCTCTTGCTTGAAGCAGTTCCGCGGGTATTTGTCCACTCCCGCTGACTTCCCTTTCTTCAGCGATTGCACTGCTGCCTCAACATCTCGGAGAATTGAGAGGATTTCTTCTTCTCCTCTGTTCTCGGGACATGCTAGGACTGATGGGTCTCCGTTTGGTGTGTGGTTGTAAAGATCAAAGCAGTACTCCGTCCATCTGTCCAAAACTACTTGTTCGTCTGTAAGGCATATGCCAGACTTGCTTTGGATCGTGGAGACCTTCGGTAGGCATCAGCTCCCTGTGAGGTGTTCTTTTTCTTTTTCATCTCTCTTCGTTTATCACACAGATCCAAAAGTTCAGGTGTGATCCACGGCTTTTTCTTTGGCTGGTGCTTTCCATGGATCTCCGTGGCGGCATCTGTCACAGTTGACTCTTTAACATACACGACAAACAAAAAAACAGGTGGTGTAAAGGCAAGGAGATCGCGAGAGTCTACATGATGGGTTACTAACGAAAAACATTCAGCGCATTCCATCACTTCCATGCAAGCGTAGTACGCATTCATCTTGGCCATGTACAATACAGTTCCCAGGAAGCCAGCATGGCTTCCACAACGAAATCAATACTTGATCGATCTCTCTCGCTTCGTCTCGCTTTCTCTTCCCAGTTGGTCTAAGCTTCGACAGAATGCGTGTTACGCCGTACTGGCACAACTCCGGCCACCGAACATGTAGCATATATATGGAAACAAACTAAAAATTCAACAAATTCTACTTCTGATTGCACCTCTCACAAGCGCTCGACACGTTGGCGTTTCATAGTAACCCTATATTCTAAACACAGGCGCATTACTAGACTGGCTTTCTATAGGTAGACCTGGACGCGGGTAGGAATATTATAATCGGTGTTCCTGAAAATACATGTACCCTGTTGTATTTGTCAATGAAAAGTTCACAGCACAAGGGCCTGTGGTAATTTCGGCTAAACCATAGTTGCTTCCCTGGTAAGAGCGTACACAGAGCAAACGATTGTCCATGAGTATCACCTTTTAATGTGACAACAATTTCCCAAAATAAACTTATTGTGTAGCACAAAAGATTAACAAAACAAAAATCCTTGTTACCCTGACTGCTTTTCAACTTCTCATATTATTTTCTAAGCGTCAGCCTCGCTTTTGTTCGCTTTCATGAAAATCGCGTATCACACTCCTTGTTTCAACTCCGTAGCTCAAGTGGTAAACGCTCGCATGCATGGCACACTCCTGGCCCAGGTGGGCGAAATTAATAAAAAAAAAAAAATTGGCACTGTTTCACTGTTGGTTATAGCAGTATGACTGCTTTAGTGGTTCAGTGTTGATTTAGGTCCCTACTCCTTGTCGCCTGGGATGGTTTTATTTGGTATATGGTATATCTGCCATATGGTGTAGACGTTAAACCTCAATGTTCATTCAATCCACAGGCGCTTGTTGTTTGCAGCGTTTTCACCCTAATTTCACCTGCCAAGCAAACATACAGCCAAGCTGAGACTGGACTAGGCGCCTTCTCTCACTTTAGTATGTAGAAGGTCTCGTATAGTCTCAGCCACACTGCATATCTCCAGCTCCATGTGTTGGTTTGCAAGAAAACTCTTGGTAATATTGTCTAAACCCTTCAACTCGGGAGCCATTATTTAACGTTTTCAAGGGCTTGGCGATATTGCCTAAACCCTTCAACCCCGGAGCCATTATTTAACGTTTTTAAGGGCTTGGTGATATTGCCTATTATTTTTCCTAGTTTTTAATATATTATTTTTAAAAAAAAATTGTTGCTGTTTTTTTTTTCATGCCAGAGCTCAAACAGTTTTTAATGATCTGCCACCTTGTTTCTTTTTGGTTGATACGTTGGTTACATGGTTGTTGATTTGGTTGAGTGGTTTGGCTGGCTGGTTGGTTGGTCTAGTTGGTTGGTTAATTTGTTTCAATATAGTTTTTCAAAGTTAACAAGATGGCTGGCCAATCAAACGTATCTCCAGACTCTCAGAGACTTGGCATTGGTGTGACCCACACACATAGGCAAAATAAAAGCATTTTAAAAAGCGTTAATTTTCTTGTCGCTACTGTGACTCGGCGTTATCCTAACGATGCAAAATAAAAACTGGTCCACTATCTAAACAATCTGCATGCAAAAACATTATAAAAATCCGTTCAGGTAATTTGGAGAGACCTGATTTTTAAAAAAATGAAATAGAAAAAGAAAGACAACGTACAAATTATCTAATTTTTAAGGGGAAAAAAATGGCAATAGAAAATAATACAGAATAACGTTAAACAAGATAGCAAGACATTAAAATGTATTATCAGACACTCACATACGTGGCCGTTAAAAGTCCCCAATTCCAAGGCTTTGTTTACGTTTGGCAACAAGGGGTGTACCCTAAAATTCACATTGTTATTACATTACAAGCAATTACCGACTGTCACCGCCACGACTCCCCCTGGGCAGACGCCACAAACAACTTCCACACGCAGACAACCCAGACAGAATGGCGATTTCCCGCAGACGGAAGTGATGAAAACACAACAAATATATATACAACTTTCAAACTATTTATTCATTCAAGCCACACACTCACACACATACAACATTTACACATGAAACGAAGAAAATGGTGATGAAAACAATCAATGGGTCGATGAAACAATGAAATGGTACGTCAGGATGATCGAAGGTTGCTATTCAACCACGTCTATGTATCGAACTGTGCATAGCAAATGTCCGTTGCACATAAACAGACAAAAAGGGGGGTCGAGTGTTAGGAGAGGGACAACAAAGAACGGGCCCACCTGGCGGAATGAAGTCCCTGTCGCCTCCTCGTAAAGGTATCCCCTCCCTCCTCGTAGCTGTTGTTGGACCGGTGCTGATGATGTCCAAACGTGGTGGCGTCGCCGCCCCCACTCGCCGCTGACGATGGTGATGATATGATGATAGTGACGCAGTAGTCGCGGCAGCCCTGCCACCGTCGACGTCTCACAGCTGGACTCCTCCGTTCAGCTACACTGCGACGCCGAGGTCAGGTTCCGTCCACCCACGTCACAACCACCACAGGAATGGTGGGGGTTGTGGAATGATGATGATGAAGTCAATGGTGATGATGTGCAGACAATGATGCGGACGAAGACGTTACGGATGGTGATGATGATGTTCAGTCCACCGACCAAGTGCCGTCGTCGTCGTCGCACGACGTTGGTCAACGTTGATCCACGTTAACCAGTTGAACTGACGAACTGACGAATATCGAACGATCGAACCTGCAACATGCTTGTCGCATCGTTAATATCATGTCCACCTGATTCTGTCCCCCTCCCCTCCAATCACACTCCCCCCCCTCTTACACTCATCTAGCTTAGATGCCTGAAGGGGCACCACTGCTGTCCGCTTCCCTTCCTTGATTCACTCACTTATCCTCTTTAGCTACTGTTATTGTCACTGGTAAACAAACACATAATTCATGAAACTCAATGAAATTATGAATGCATGAAATGGGCAATGCTGCAAATGAATACATGTAAACATCAACACATTATTCATCCCAAGCAACCACAACAACAACAACAGCAACCTCTTCCACCCTACCATCATCCTCCTCCCTCATTCGCTCCTTCCTCAGTCGCACTCTTCCTTCCTTCTGCCTCACACACAACTATCGTACAACACCCCAAACAGCCGGCCTTCGGTTACTGGGCACAGTGAGGAAAATAACACCCTTGCACTCACCCACACGGTTCGATTGTACACGTACTCCGTAGCCCTTCTCCAACTGCTTCCTACGAAAGTACTCCCATAGGGTAATCCTTGTAGTGCGTAGCTTCCTTTAGCAGACACTTCCTCAATGCTAAGCTAAACACACTAACACCACTTTTCTATTCTTACTACACTCCGTACTGAGCGTAAACTGTAGAAAAAGCAATATTCCAACTAGTATGCCTGGACCAGTTAATATCATCCGTCATCAACTGTCCTACCCTATATCCACAGAACACACACCACAAAAACCAGAGCACAAGACCACCACGTCTTCGCCGTAGCTCTGTCACAACCTGTTCTTACTTACAGTGAGTAAACTTCTTCACTGGCTAACCGACCTTATGCTGTTTATCACGATTTGCACGCATAACCACGCATACGACAACACGCAGTTACTACCCCTAACTCATTAACTCTCCACACACACAGTCTAGCCGGTTTCATCACAGACTGCCCTGTGACACCGACAGACCGACCGACATTTGGCTCGTGCTGATTCTCACCGCTTTTGCAAAAGTATTTCCAGTAATGTCGGGAAATACTAAAATCGACTGGTCTAGATTATTTAATTATGTTTTGATGTTTACTGTTTGACTGTTAACTGACTGACTGACCGACTGACTGGCTGTCTGACCAATGACAACTGCGGAAAAATTACCTATTTACGACTGATTGTTACACATATTTTACAAAGGGAATTCCATATACGCGTTACTAGCAATAGCAGTGAATGTGTTTAATGAGAGACAGACAGACAGACAGACAAACAGACAGAGACAGAACAGAGAAATTGTTACACGGCGATGGTTGAATCTTGTGTAACTCGAATTCGTTACCCCCGCAACCCATTCACTCAGCAACAAGACAGGATTCGTCGTTATGAGGCTTTCCAACTTTTCTCAGCAAGAAGTATCAGCAACTGCTTACAAGATCTCTCTCCAAAAGCACCTCTCTCCAGCAGACAGCACGCTACTGATATAGAGTCTATCAACAAACTAGAAAATCGCAGAACGTTCCAGAATGACATAATCAAAAATACAACTCGACACCGGAGTTACACACTGTCTTACGTCATATAACTTTCGATAATTATTATCTGGAAGTTTCGATCAAATGACCATGATATTTTGACCAACGAAAACAAATAGAAATTAAATAAGGCCCCTCGAGCAACGGCATAGATCAAAGATAAGTAAACTCTACTATCGCACGCCTCCTGCATGAACACTATAACCTCTTGAATTGAAATTGATCGTTTCAAACGAAACAGAGACAGACAGACAGACAGACAGACAGAGAGAGACATTCAGAGAGAGACAGAGAGAGAGACAAAGATAGAGATTGAGACAGAGACACACTCACGCACACACACACACACCCACACACACATACACACACATGCGCGCGTGCGTACAGACGCAAACAGACTCCAAGCAAACTGACTGAAACGCCAACATTCATTCATATATACAGACATACTGACAGACAGATGGGTAGACACACACACACACTTACATACACACCCACGCACGCACACACACAGTGTATTGCTTGCTAGTGGTTCCTCTTCCGGTCAAATAATGTAGTCTTAGCACCAGAGGACAGTCTGTGACACGGGGACCATTATCTGGACACAGATAGAAGGCAAGAGTGGAACAAGAGATTGAGGGGTAAGGAGGATGAGATGAAAAGGGAGGCAGTGACAGAACGTAGAGAGAAAGGAGAGAGAGGAAGAAGAAGAAGAAGAAGAAGAAGAAGAAGAAGAAGAAGAAGAAGAAGAAGAAGAAGAAGAAGGGGAAGAAGAAGAAGGGGAAGAAAAACAAAGAAGAGTTATTAAAAGACATATGAGGGAGAGGGAGGCGATGGGAGAGAGGAAGAGGGAGAGTTATAAAGAGAGAGAGACCCAGACGAACAAAAAAAGAAAAAGTGTGATTACGACGGGGGGGGGGGATGAGAGAGAGAGAGAGAGAGAGAGAGAGAGAGAGAGAGAGAGAGAGAGAGAGAGAGAGAGAGAGTTCCAGCTAGAGAGAAGAATAAGAAAAAAAAGAAGAAGAAGACAACGACGAAGGAGAAGAAGAAGAAGACGAAGAAGAAGAAGAAGAAAGAAAGAAAAATGGTGATTACGAGAAAAATGAGGGAGGGGGAGGGAGAGAGAGAGAAGATGAAGAAAGAAGTAGAAGAAATAAGAATAAGAAAGAAGAAGCATGATCACGAGTAGATGATGGAGAGAGAGAGAGAGAGAGAGAGAGAGAGAGAGAGAGAGAGAGAGAGAGAGAGAGAGAGAGAGAGAGAGAGAGAGAGAGAGAGAGAGAATTCAAGAATTTATTCAATAAGGCCATAGCCCCATATGAAGGGGTAAGCACATTACAAAAATAAAAATAACCACATCGGTATAACAACAATGAGATAACATCTTATTGAGATACTTCTCTCAAACGCTTAAAAGCAAAACATAGATACAGAGCTAGATTTCTTAAAACTGTCATACTTTGTGTAGAGAGAAGTAAGCTTAATTGGACAGCAGAACGGTACCTATAATATTTAGGTAAGATTAAATCGCTTCTTAAATCACTCAGGCATGGACAACAGAGAACAAAATGCACTTCATCTTCATAAGCTAGATTGCATAGACGACATTGCGTATTGTGATAGGTTACACTCTTAAATTTATATGCATGAACAGCAATACTTGACACACCACAACGAAATTTTGTCAGAGCATTTTTTACATAATTATTCACATCTAGAAATATATAAGGTTCCGTGTTATTGGTTAACTTAAATGTTCTATAAAAAGACATACTATTACTCTGCTGTAGATGTGCATCCCACTCTTGAGAGAGAGAGAGAGAGAGAGAGAGAGAGAGAGAGAGAGAGAGAGAGAGAGAGAGAGCCTTTTGACTTTTGAGGTCCCTGTTTCGTCTTGTTGTATAATCCTCTGCTTATTTTTCTGTCATTTGGGAAAAGTTCAGAAGTTCAATGAGTCTGTTATCAGTCAAATGGAAATGCGAAGTCTAACTATAGTTATCGTCTAGACAAAGTGTTACACTTGCATCGAACCCTGTGACAAAAACACCAAGATGACTACTGGTCGAGGCCGGCCACCCCATTTACGCTGATAATATTGATAGCACGTAGTCGCTAACTAACGATAACAACGTTCCCTTCTGAGTGATCATTCTCATCATGTAGTGCGCGCTGTGGGACCAAAATTAAAATGTCATCGTCTCAGGATGTAGATCAGTTGTCCGAGCCGTCAGACGATACGACCTGAAGGCTGCAAGTTAAGTGGGCGCCTCAAGCGGCTTTAGTTAGAGAACTTCATGGCCAGCGCCTTGAGCAGCTCTTGAGCTTGAAAAGCGCTATATAAGAACGATTAAATCCTTATTTTAAAAATTGTCTTGGAAGTTTCTGGAGCGATCGACTGTGTCCCACCGCCGTAGTTCAGAGGTAAGAGCGCTCGCCTGGCACACACTGATGAGCTAGGTTCAAGTCCCGTGGTGGGCAAGATGAAAGTGGCCATTTTCACAGTCCGTCTTAGCAGTACGATACATTGCTCTGGTGGTTCAGTGTTGATTTAGGTCCCTAAACACCTTGTTCCCTGGGATGGCTATCCCCGGGTGGCGGGTGTGGACATTAAACTTCAATGTTCCTCTCCCCTCCTATCCTCTCCTATCCTCTCCTATCCTATCCTATCCTATCCTATCATATCCTATCCTATCCTATCCTATCCTATCCCGTAACTCGGAAGTAGCTGGGGCACCACAGACGATCGTTTAACCAGCATACTCCATCTTTCTCTGTCCTCAGCAACCCTGATGGCTTCGCTCAGCGTCAAGTTCACTAGCTCAGCTTCGGCAGCGCTGTGTGCTTGCTACGCTGACCTAGTTGCGCGAACTGATAAGATAATAGTAGGCCTGTGTGTTATAACTGTTCTATTTTTAACTGTTAACCTTGTCAGTGCCAAAGTACTCGGGGCAGATAACAGTGTCACTGTATGCGGGCAAGCATGTGTGTGTGTGTGTGTTTGTGCGTGTATGCACGTGTGTGTGTAGTGTGTGTGTGTGTACGTGTGAGGAAGAGATAGTGGGAAAGAGAGAGTGAGATTGGGAGAGGGAAGAGAGAGTTTGATTGATTGATTGATTGTTGCTTTAGGTCCAGCGGACTCCTCCGAGCCAAATCAGGACCGAGAGGAAGAGAGAGAGAGAGAGAGAGAGAGAGAGAGAGAGAGAGAGAGAGGGAGAGGGGGGGGGGGGGGGAATATGATTCATTTCCAATGTTGGCTTTGATGACTTTGGTATTTTTCTAATGATTCTGATGCCACTATCAAAATGAGAGATGGAGAGAGAGAGAGAGAGAGAGAGAGAGAGAGAGAGAGAGAGAGAGAGAGAGAGAGAGAGAGAGAGAGAGAGAGAGAGAGAGAAAGGGAGAGAAAAAAGTCATTCATTGAAATGAAAGCAATTGAATTTTTTTTTTATCGAACAAACTGCCACATAACTGTCCATCACTGCTGAATTAATCATCCGCATCATATCTAAAAAGGACTTGTTTCCTATGTACCCATTATGCCAGTGTCAATATTGTGTGCGTTTTGAGTGTTTGGTTGTGAGTTCATTGTTTTTGTGAACATGTTGGTTTCAATGTTATATCTGTTCTGGTGTAAAGTATGCGCTCATACAATTGAAAATATGGCATATAGCAAAGAGAGATAAATTAATGAATCCGTCAAACTAACATATAAAGAAATGTAGAAAAATGTTGGGTTGTGTACATAAGTATGTGTCTCTGCATAGCTTGGATAGAAAATAAAGGAATAAATAAATGTCTGACTATACTTTTTGGTTCTGTACACAAAATAATAATACAATATTTAATCAGGACTATTTTGGCCGATTGCAATGATACTAAACCCATTTATGAGTTATTAGCAGAGATATTAGCAAACTAAAATTGAATATAAAGCTGACCAAAGTTTCCATTTGAAATTGTACATTTAGCCATCTTTGAAACTGCACTGGAAGAAGGGGTTCTACTTCTGAGATCCGAAATAAATCAGACACTGTATTTGTAACAAGAGGAGTACAATTAAACACGAAATGCGTATTTATGTGACGTTGGTTCTGCGCATTACCCTCGCAAAAATGCTCCTACTTCTCTTCCTCTCTTTCTTTATCTGGAAGTAGTTTCTATGGTGTTTATTGTGCATTCCTCAGCAAAGCTGCATTATAATTGTGCGTGTACGTTTTGTGATAATGACAGTGTCACATTCATATTGAGCCGCACTGCGCCGTCTCAAAGTTACTTAGTTAGTCATTGTTTATAGGGTCCAGCGGATTGCAAAGAGCCGACTCGGGACCACAACTGGGTTGAAAGAGGACTGTGGACACAATTTGGACCCACTACGTCCCCCCTCCCTCCCGCCCCATCTCCACCCACACCACCCCACCTTACCCTTGATCCGCCCCTGTATAATAATAATACTAATAATAATACTAATAATAATACTAATAATACTAATAAATCCATTATTTCAAAATTTGGATGAACCGATTTATGATATTTTTTTTATTTTTTTCCCCTTGCAGATAGTTGTTACACTCGTTGTTGGTTTTTATCAGTAGTTGATTCATCCCCAATGCTTGAATCCTAATAAGTGTAACTCGGATTCGTTTATCCACGCAACCTGTTCACTCAGCAACAAGGCAGAAGTCGTCGAATGAAGTTTTCCAACTTTATTCAGCGTACATCAACAATTGCATACAATCGCTCAATCGCTTTCGCTTTTTTCTTCTCTACACAGTGCATCAATTATTTTTTTTTCTAGACTCCAGTTAACGTCAGAATGCTTCAGCGTGACACATTACAACCAATCAAAATAGACTTCGTCATCACTGTCTTACGTCATACAACTTTCTTTACAGTCCACGAACTTTCTCAGCTATCTATATTTATCGCGAAGATTCGATCGATAGTAAACAAGCAACTCTGGAGAATTCTCCAATAATATCGACCAACGAAAATTATACCAAGCTTCTTCTAACAACAACGCAAAATTAAATCATAGGTAAATACATTCCGTTATTGAATGCTTTGCAAAACAAAACGATCGTATCTATCGTGTGCGCCTCACACGTACCATCATGCGCGTCTCAACGTAACAATAGTGTGGCCCACCATTTCATGTTTTCAATTTGCTCTTTTTTTTCCCCCCAGGAACAAGCCGACTACCAACACCGCCAAGAAAGTGAACACTTTTGAAAATGCTTATTTATGGGAAATATTTGTGAGTGTCTGGAAATACATTTGAACGGCTTGCCATCTTGTCTTTTGCTATACTTCGTTACCCTTAAAAACTTGCTGTTAAGTACAAACGAACTTGCTGACGTGACATACTGTATGAACGAACTATGCGTGTACGAGTGTGAGTGGTGTGTTTGTGTGTGTGCATGTGTGTGTGGGTGTGTATGTGTATGTGTGTGTGTGTGTGTTTGAGTGCATGGGTGTGTGGGCGTGCGTGCGCGTGTGTGTGTGTTTCAAGATAAGAGATGTTGTTTTGTTTGTTTTAATGTCTTTTTCACCGAAATGATAAGACAAAGATAAGAGAAAAATCTTTGAG
>CM072513.1:96924447-97047115 GCA_036898135.1 Oncomelania hupensis | reverse complement strand
CAGACACCAAAGAGGCACTCTTCAAGCTGCGCTGTTCACTCATAAAAAGGGTCAAAGGTCACACGGCTATGGTACTGATGTACCGTTAACGTTTAAACGGAAAATCACTCCTTGTTAGAACCGAAATATTCAATTCAATTCAATTCAATACAACTTTATTTATCCACATAGGGCAATTACAAGATTTAGTAGCAGCTCATATTATTAACAATAAATAAATAAATAAATAAAGAAGTTTAAAAAAACTGAAATTTAAAAGTTTATCACACGATTTCATAAGCACAGTCATGTCCTACCATACAAACATAAACCAAACACAGCACATACACACACACCCACCCCCACTCACACACACACACACACACACACACACACACCCACACACACACACACACACCACGCACATCTTGAACACTCACCGCCGATAGTTAAACAGTTAAATCAAATAAAAACATGAAGGTAAGAAACTAAGGTAAGAATATCATCAATGAATGATCAAATCAATCAGTCGATAAACAATAGAAAATTCAAACTTGAGCGGCTGTTTTGAGCAAAGAAAGCGCCCTGTTTGTCAATGTTTAATGTTATAACAATGCCAATTTTTGTCTAAGTAAACAAACAAAGCCTTTGAATTCTGGCCTTTTTAAAGTGTACTTTAAGTGAATCTAAAACAACAGTCTATATAGTAACTGCGTAGGCCTTGCAAAGTAAATGATACTACGAACGAACGAACATTGAGGTTTAACGTCTACACCCACCATTGGCGATATGGCAGACGGGGATAACCATCCCAGGTAAAGAGGGGTAGGGACTAAATCAACACTGAACCACCAAAGCAATCATACTGCTAAAATAGACAGTGAAAATGGCCACATTTTATATCGCCCACCACGGGATTCGAACCTGGGTCATCGGTGTGCCAGGCGAACGCTCTACCACTTGAGCTACGGCGGTGTGACCTGATACTACTACAAGTGACCTTGTAGCGTACTCTCTCCTCTACTATGATATTGTAGTGGAATCCGATACTGATGATCATGCTGTGAACGGAAATAGTGCAGGGGCAGTATGCTTCTAGAAGCTAGTCTGCAGGGAATTCCACAGGAAAAGAAGAAGAAGAAGAAGAAGAAGAAGAAGAAGAAGAAGAAGAAGAAGAAGAAGAAGAAAGAAAGAAAAATAGTGATTACGAGAAAGATGAGGGAGGAGGAGGAGAGAGGGAGAGAGAGAGAGAGAGAGAGAGAGAGAGAGAGAGAGAGAGAGAGAGAGAGAGAGAGAGAGAGAGAGAGAGAGAGAGAGAAAGAGAGAGAGAGAGAGAGAAGGAAGAAGAAGAAGAAGAAGAAGAAGAAGAAGAAGAAGAAGAAGAAAGAAAGAAAGAAAGAGAAGGAGAAAAAGGAGGAGAAGAAGAAGGACGAGGAAAAAAAAGAAGGTGATGGTGGATGATGCTGCTGCTGTGCTGCTGCTGCTGCTGCTGCTGATGATGATGATGATGGTGATGATGATGATGATGATGATGATGATGATGGTGATGATGATGATGATGATGGTGGTGGTGGTGATAATGATGATGTGGTAGTAGTGGTGGTGGTGGCGAGGAGGAAGAAAAGAAGAAAGAGGAACACGAAACACAGCAAAACAAAAAGTTGTAGGTTGAATGGACGAGTTCCAGAAAGCCCCAAACATCTTTAACAGCATATACTCCGAGAAGCAGAGAGCCAAGTGTCAATTGCATAAGGCCTACTTTGCTGTCGTCTGCATCTTTGCACACGCAATGCGAAACACTAAAGCACAAGAAACGTTCCAGTGAAAACTGTATTAGCCCTGTAGTTACTTGCTACATTGCGGGTGCCTTTGTCTCTCCATTTTACACAAGAGGCGTCGTTTGTGCGCACCGATAAGTATAAAACAAGTGCAAATATATGGCTTACCATTAGACTGGGTGGCTTAGCGGTCCAAGGCGTTGCATGGTACTCATATTTCGCAGCAAATGGACGTCTGGAGCAGCACGGAGTCGAGTCTCAAGCTAACTTATTTGCTCGTGGCGAATCTCAGACTGATGGCATCCCTCAGCAGCTCTGTGCACGTTTTACTAGCCCGCATTCACACAACTCACAATTCTCGTGGTCTTCTGCTGTTCAGCGTCCGAGTGTATTGGAATAATAAAGTCGTCTGCGCAATCTAGCGCAGTCTCGTTTGTTGTATATGTATGCGATGAAATCCTACTAAGTTTCCAGAGAACTGGTGAAATTAACAAAAAGGTTTACTACCATCCCCAACCAAGACTAAAATCACTTAGGTTAAATTAGAGAGAGAGAGAGAGAGAGAGAGAGAGAGAGAGAGAGAGAGAGAGAGAGAGAGAGAACGAGTACCATGTAATGAAGACACTCAGGCTCTGTTCCATATAGCCTCTGTTCCACAGATGTATTCAAAAGTATTAGAACTATTCTACGATTGTCTTGAAACGAATGAAAACGTTTAGTGCATTTTATGAATACCATTTTAGCATAGCAGAAATTCACCATACATTGTCCATTACGTACAGCATCAATAATAGTCCTATCCTATTCTATCCTATTCCGTAACTCGAAAGTCGTTGGGGTCCCACAGATGATCGTTTAACCAGCGTACTAATCTTTCTCTGTCCTCTGCAACCCTCATGGCTTCGCTCAGTGTAAAGCCATTTCATTCTCGAATGTTGTCCCCCCACCTTTTTTCTGGCTACCTCTTCTTCTGCCTCCTTGTACCGTGCCTTGCTAGATGGTCTTTGCAAGGCCTGATGCTCTAGTGATATGGCCATACCATCGGAGTTTCCGTTTCTTCACTACTGTGAGCATGTCATCGTGTTATCTAATGGCTTGTGTGATGGTCTTTCGGACTTCATCGTTATAGGAAATGCCCAGAAATCTTCTGTAGCACCTCATCTCCATGCTCTGTATTCTTCGTTGTAGGTCTGCTTACGACACGCTGGAAAACGTTGGGTCTGTTCTATTCAGTGCCCGAACCCACAGGGCACATCAGTAATAATAATAATAATAATAATAATAATAATAATAATAATAATAATAATAATAATAATATGCTATTTACGCTTTTATCCCCAAGCACAACTCGGGCTCAAAGCGCAGCAATCTGTACCAACATTGTGACTATGTTGCTTTACTGATTTGAGTTCACAATTACAGTAATGTATAATTAGTTTGTAACAGTAATCACTTGGTATAGATATATATCTTGAATGTGTTGTGGAGAGGAATGCACTGGACTGAGAGACAGCGAAGAGTAAAGACATATAATATACTTACCCTGTCTCACACGACTTTGTTTTATTGTATGAGAGAAAAGCAAAACGAAACATGGTGTCAGAAGTTTGAACTTCAAGTAGCAGCGAGAAAAGAATACCCATGGCAGTACAGCAAGAAGTAGAAGTCATCGCAAGAGGCAACAGAAGAAAGAAGAACGTTCTTCTTCCTCCTAACCTTGACGTGACGGGAGGAAGCCTGCAGAGCAGCTGGAGGAAGTTTAAGAGACTGTGGAACAGTTATGAGCTAATAACTGACCAATTAAGTGAAGAGCCCAAGTACCGACCAGCAGCATTTCTTTCCTGCATCGGGTCAGAAGCGTTGGACATCTTCGATGGTTTGCCGTTTGCCAACGATGACGAACGTGATGACATCGACGTGGTGCTGAGAAAATTCGAACAGTATTGTGTGGGGTCCATCAACGAAACCTACGAAGCGTTCAAGTTTCATCGCAGACATCAGCAAAGACTATTGAAGAATTTGTTGCCGACTTGAGGCGACTGGTAAAGACGTGCAACTTTGGTGATCTAGAACATAGACTGTTGAGAGATCAAATCGTGTTGGGAGTCAAAGACGAAACTCGACGATCCAAGCTGCTGGAGGTCAGACAGCTGAAGTTAGACATATGCAGAGACATGTGCAGAGCACACGAAATGAGCCAGAATGAGCAGCGACATAGAAGACTTTATTAGGAAATGCAAAACCTGCAACACCTTTCAACGAAGTCAACAGAAAGAAACACTCATCAGCACAGAAGTACCTGAACTACTATGGCAACACATAGCATGTGACATCTTTGAGGTGCATGGCCGCGATTACCTCGTGACAGTTGATCATTATTCTGATTATTTTGAAGTCGATAGACTGAAAATCAAAGACTCGAGAGAAGTGGTCAGATGCTTAAAGGGACACATGGCCAGATACGGGATTCCTGAACGTCTGACAACGGACAACGGCACCTAGTTTACATCAGCACAGTTTCAAACATTCAGCAAGACATACGGGTTTGAACACATCACAAGCTCGCCGCACTACCCGCAATCTAACGGGAAAGCCGAAACCGCCGTAAAAGCAGACAAGACATGCATGAAGAAAGCGGAACACAACAAGCAAGATGTCTTTCTCGCATTGCTAGAGTTGAGAAACATGCCCACAGAGAATATGAACAGCTCGCCGGCCCAACTACAGTTTGGCAGAAGAACAAGAACTCAGGTTCCGATATCAAAGTGTTTACTGACGCCAGCGCTAGTTCCAGTAAGTCAATAATTACATGACAGGAAGAAGAAGCAAGCTGACTACTACAACAAAGAAGCCAAAGAGCTATCAGATCTAAAACCTGGTCAGATAATTAAATTTCAACCCCCAGGATCCAGGAGGTGGATCAGTGCTAGAACAGACAGACATCCGCTCATACAACATCCGAACAGAGGACGGACGCCGGTTCAGAAGAAATCGTCGACAGCTTCGTGAAACAGCAGAAACAGAGTTTGAGAACAGGTCCAGGACAGAGTTGTACCATCAACCATGGCCACAGCAGCACGAACATCAGCAAAAGGAGCCGAACGCAGCACCGTCGCCAAATCCAGAGCGCTCAGTACAAACCAGAAGTCAGACAGCAGTAACTGCCCAGAAAGCGCAGAAAGAAAGAGGGATGCAAAATCATTCCGAAGACAGGGCGAGGGAAGAGAGGAAGATCAGCAGTAATGACTCTAGCGCACAAACCAACAAGAGACCTGCGACAGAAGTAGTATTGGTACCAGAAGAAAGAAGGAACCATGAGATCAGAAAATCAGAGCAACCAGTAGACCAGCACTGTCCGGTACAAAATGACTGTACAACTTCCCACTATCATACACGATCAGGAAGACAAGTGAAGAAGCCAGATTATTTAAATTACGGACATTCCAAATGAACGCACTAAATGATGATGACTTTGTTGAAAAGATTTAAGGCTGTAGGAATAAGAATTCGGAGCGGACAAAGACAATGATAATAGTCTTTTGTGTGGATGCGGTATGGATTAAAAAGATGTGAGTGACGTGCAAATCAGCAACCAGTATAAGGTAAACAACTTTAAGTGAGGAACTATTTAAGATAACATGAGATATTTAAGTTAGGAACTATTTAAGAGAACATCAGTTTATTATGCTTTAATATTTTGTGCATGTAAAGAAAGGGAGATGTGACGTATGTTGCTTTACTGATTTGAGTTCACAATTACAGTAATGTATAATTAGTTTGTAACAGTAATCACTTGGTATAGATATATATCTTGAATGTGTTGTGGAGAGGAATGCACTGGATTGAGAGACAGCGGAGAGTAAAGGCATATAATATACTTACCCTGTCTCACACGACTTTGCTTTATTGTATGAGAGAAAAGCAAAACGAAACAAACATACACCTTCACATGTTCCACACACTTTCACCTATCCTATATTATATCCTATCCCGTAACTCGGATGTCGTTGGGGCACCACAGATGATTGTTTAACCAGCGCACTCCATCTTTCTCTGTCCTCAGCAACCCTCATGGCCTCGCTCAGTGTCAAACCAGTCCATTATCGAATGTTGTCCTCCCACCTCTTTTTGGGTCTCTCTCTTCTTCTACCTCCTTGCACCGTGCCTTACAGGATGGTCTTTGCAAGGCCTGATGATCTGGTGATGTGGCCATACCATCGTAGTTTCCGTTTCTTTACCACTGTGAGCAGGTCATCTTGTTGTCCAATGGCTTGTGTGATGGTCCGCCGGACTTCGTCGTTGGTGATATGCTGGGTATAGGAAATGCCCAGAAGTCTTTTGTAGCACATCATCTCCATGCTGTGTATTTTTCGTTGTAGATCTGCAGTGAGAGTCAATGTTTCACAAGCGTATAGGAAGATGGAGATGACAAGAGAGCGCAGCAGTCTTACCTTGGAATGGGCTTCAATCTTCCCAGGGCAGCAGTTGTTTGTGCGATCTTGGAGAGGACTTCCTGTCGGGACCCATTGTCTGATACAATGGCTCCTAAATAATTGAAGCTATGCACCATGTTGAGGGACTGGCCTTGGACTTTGATGTCCATGTTGATGCCATTGGTGTTGTTGGTCATCATTTTGGTCTTCTCGGCACTTATTTCCATTCCATTGGCTCTGGAGGTGGTGTCAAACATTTGTACCAGCTGTTCAAGTTCATGTTCCTCTCTAGCCAATCCATCAACGTCATCCGCAAAACGAAGGTTGGAGATTGCTCTACCCCTTATGTTGACTGTGCCTTCGAGAGTGTTGGAGAGAGTGGGCATCCTTGACGCACACCGATTGTTGTTATGAACCAGTTTCCGATGGCGCTGTTATGGAGGAATGCACTGGTAGCCTTGTCATACAGGCTTTTGACGACTTCAATAATTTTAGGGCGGATGTTGTACACTCTCATGGTGGCCCACAGAGCTGTATGCCAGACTCGGTCAAACACCTTCTTGAAGTCTACGAACACTTGATAGAGATGTTGTTGGTGCTGTAGGTATTTCTAGCAGATTATTCTGAGGTTGAAAATCTGTTCAGTGGTACTTCGTCCTGCCCTGAATCCTGCTTGCTCTTCAGCTATGATTTGTTCAGCTTGGGGTTTCAACCTGTTGAGTATTATTTTCAGGAGGACTTTGCTGGGATGGCTGATGAGGCTGATGGTGCGGTAATTTTCACACTCCTGAAGGTTACCTTTTTTTGGAAGGGTGATGACAAGCGACTGGGTTCATGGTGTAGGTCACTCCCCACTCTGCCAGATCATGTTACAGATAATCGTGAGTGCGTCAATCATCGCTTCTCCTCTTGCTTGAAGCAGTTCCGCGGGTATTTGTCCACTCCCGCTGACTTCCCTTTCTTCAGCGATTGCACTGCTGCCTCAACATCTCGGAGAATTGAGAGGATTTCTTCTTCTCCTCTGTTCTCGGGACATGCTAGGACTGATGGGTCTCCGTTTGGTGTGTGGTTGTAAAGATCAAAGCAGTACTCCGTCCATCTGTCCAAAACTACTTGTTCGTCTGTAAGGCATATGCCAGACTTGCTTTGGATCGTGGAGACCTTCGGTAGGCATCAGCTCCCTGTGAGGTGTTCTTTTTCTTTTTCATCTCTCTTCGTTTATCACACAGATCCAAAAGTTCAGGTGTGATCCACGGCTTTTTCTTTGGCTGGTGCTTTCCATGGATCTCCGTGGCGGCATCTGTCACAGTTGACTCTTTAACATACACGACAAACAAAAAAACAGGTGGTGTAAAGGCAAGGAGATCGCGAGAGTCTACATGATGGGTTACTAACGAAAAACATTCAGCGCATTCCATCACTTCCATGCAAGCGTAGTACGCATTCATCTTGGCCATGTACAATACAGTTCCCAGGAAGCCAGCATGGCTTCCACAACGAAATCAATACTTGATCGATCTCTCTCGCTTCGTCTCGCTTTCTCTTCCCAGTTGGTCTAAGCTTCGACAGAATGCGTGTTACGCCGTACTGGCACAACTCCGGCCACCGAACATGTAGCATATATATGGAAACAAACTAAAAATTCAACAAATTCTACTTCTGATTGCACCTCTCACAAGCGCTCGACACGTTGGCGTTTCATAGTAACCCTATATTCTAAACACAGGCGCATTACTAGACTGGCTTTCTATAGGTAGACCTGGACGCGGGTAGGAATATTATAATCGGTGTTCCTGAAAATACATGTACCCTGTTGTATTTGTCAATGAAAAGTTCACAGCACAAGGGCCTGTGGTAATTTCGGCTAAACCATAGTTGCTTCCCTGGTAAGAGCGTACACAGAGCAAACGATTGTCCATGAGTATCACCTTTTAATGTGACAACAATTTCCCAAAATAAACTTATTGTGTAGCACAAAAGATTAACAAAACAAAAATCCTTGTTACCCTGACTGCTTTTCAACTTCTCATATTATTTTCTAAGCGTCAGCCTCGCTTTTGTTCGCTTTCATGAAAATCGCGTATCACACTCCTTGTTTCAACTCCGTAGCTCAAGTGGTAAACGCTCGCATGCATGGCACACTCCTGGCCCAGGTGGGCGAAATTAATAAAAAAAAAAAAATTGGCACTGTTTCACTGTTGGTTATAGCAGTATGACTGCTTTAGTGGTTCAGTGTTGATTTAGGTCCCTACTCCTTGTCGCCTGGGATGGTTTTATTTGGTATATGGTATATCTGCCATATGGTGTAGACGTTAAACCTCAATGTTCATTCAATCCACAGGCGCTTGTTGTTTGCAGCGTTTTCACCCTAATTTCACCTGCCAAGCAAACATACAGCCAAGCTGAGACTGGACTAGGCGCCTTCTCTCACTTTAGTATGTAGAAGGTCTCGTATAGTCTCAGCCACACTGCATATCTCCAGCTCCATGTGTTGGTTTGCAAGAAAACTCTTGGTAATATTGTCTAAACCCTTCAACTCGGGAGCCATTATTTAACGTTTTCAAGGGCTTGGCGATATTGCCTAAACCCTTCAACCCCGGAGCCATTATTTAACGTTTTTAAGGGCTTGGTGATATTGCCTATTATTTTTCCTAGTTTTTAATATATTATTTTTAAAAAAAATTGTTGCTGTTTTTTTTTTCATGCCAGAGCTCAAACAGTTTTTAATGATCTGCCACCTTGTTTCTTTTTGGTTGATACGTTGGTTACATGGTTGTTGATTTGGTTGAGTGGTTTGGCTGGCTGGTTGGTTGGTCTAGTTGGTTGGTTAATTTGTTTCAATATAGTTTTTCAAAGTTAACAAGATGGCTGGCCAATCAAACGTATCTCCAGACTCTCAGAGACTTGGCATTGGTGTGACCCACACACATAGGCAAAATAAAAGCATTTTAAAAAGCGTTAATTTTCTTGTCGCTACTGTGACTCGGCGTTATCCTAACGATGCAAAATAAAAACTGGGCCACTATCTAAACAATCTGCATGCAAAAACATTATAAAAATCCGTTCAGGTAATTTGGAGAGACCTGATTTTTAAAAAAATGAAATAGAAAAAGAAAGACAACGTACAAATTATCTAATTTTTAAGGGGAAAAAAATGGCAATAGAAAATAATACAGAATAACGTTAAACAAGATAGCAAGACATTAAAATGTATTATCAGACACTCACATACGTGGCCGTTAAAAGTCCCCAATTCCAAGGCTTTGTTTACGTTTGGCAACAAGGGGTGTACCCTAAAATTCACATTGTTATTACATTACAAGCAATTACCGACTGTCACCGCCACGACTCCCCCTGGGCAGACGCCACAAACAACTTCCACACGCAGACAACCCAGACAGAATGGCGATTTCCCGCAGACGGAAGTGATGAAAACACAACAAATATATATACAACTTTCAAACTATTTATTCATTCAAGCCACACACTCACACACATACAACATTTACACATGAAACGAAGAAAATGGTGATGAAACAATCAATGGGTCGATGAAACAATGAAATGGTACGTCAGGATGATCGAAGGTTGCTATTCAACCACGTCTATGTATCGAACTGTGCATAGCAAATGTCCGTTGCACATAAACAGACAAAAAGGGGGGTCGAGTGTTAGGAGAGGGACAACAAAGAACGGGCCCACCTGGCGGAATGAAGTCCCTGTCGCCTCCTCGTAAAGGTATCCCCTCCCTCCTCGTAGCTGTTGTTGGACCGGTGCTGATGATGTCCAAACGTGGTGGCGTCGCCGCCCCCACTCGCCGCTGACGATGGTGATGATATGATGATAGTGACGCAGTAGTCGCGGCAGCCCTGCCACCGTCGACGTCTCACAGCTGGACTCCTCCGTTCAGCTACACTGCGACGCCGAGGTCAGGTTCCGTCCACCCACGTCACAACCACCACAGGAATGGTGGGGGTTGTGGAATGATGATGATGAAGTCAATGGTGATGATGTGCAGACAATGATGCGGACGAAGACGTTACGGATGGTGATGATGATGTTCAGTCCACCGACCAAGTGCCGTCGTCGTCGTCGCACGACGTTGGTCAACGTTGATCCACGTTAACCAGTTGAACTGACGAACTGACGAATATCGAACGATCGAACCTGCAACATGCTTGTCGCATCGTTAATATCATGTCCACCTGATTCTGTCCCCCTCCCCTCCAATCACACTCCCCCCCCCCTCTTACACTCATCTAGCTTAGATGCCTGAAGGGGCACCACTGCTGTCCGCTTCCCTTCCTTGATTCACTCACTTATCCTCTTTAGCTACTGTTATTGTCACTGGTAAACAAACACATAATTCATGAAACTCAATGAAATTATGAATGCATGAAATGGGCAATGCTGCAAATGAATACATGTAAACATCAACACATTATTCATCCCAAGCAACCACAACAACAACAACAGCAACCTCTTCCACCCTACCATCATCCTCCTCCCTCATTCGCTCCTTCCTCAGTCGCACTCTTCCTTCCTTCTGCCTCACACACAACTATCGTACAACACCCCAAACAGCCGGCCTTCGGTTACTGGGCACAGTGAGGAAAATAACACCCTTGCACTCACCCACACGGTTCGATTGTACACGTACTCCGTAGCCCTTCTCCAACTGCTTCCTACGAAAGTACTCCCATAGGGTAATCCTTGTAGTGCGTAGCTTCCTTTAGCAGACACTTCCTCAATGCTAAGCTAAACACACTAACACCACTTTTCTATTCTTACTACACTCCGTACTGAGCGTAAACTGTAGAAAAAGCAATATTCCAACTAGTATGCCTGGACCAGTTAATATCATCCGTCATCAACTGTCCTACCCTATATCCACAGAACACACACCACAAAAACCAGAGCACAAGACCACCACGTCTTCGCCGTAGCTCTGTCACAACCTGTTCTTACTTACAGTGAGTAAACTTCTTCACTGGCTAACCGACCTTATGCTGTTTATCACGATTTGCACGCATAACCACGCATACGACAACACGCAGTTACTACCCCTAACTCATTAACTCTCCACACACACAGTCTAGCCGGTTTCATCACAGACTGCCCTGTGACACCGACAGACCGACCGACATTTGGCTCGTGCTGATTCTCACCGCTTTTGCAAAAGTATTTCCAGTAATGTCGGGAAATACTAAAATCGACTGGTCTAGATTATTTAATTATGTTTTGATGTTTACTGTTTGACTGTTAACTGACTGACTGACCGACTGACTGGCTGTCTGACCAATGACAACTGCGGAAAAATTACCTATTTACGACTGATTGTTACACATATTTTACAAAGGGAATTCCATATACGCGTTACTAGCAATAGCAGTGAATGTGTTTAATGAGAGACAGACAGACAGACAGACAAACAGACAGAGACAGAACAGAGAAATTGTTACACGGCGATGGTTGAATCTTGTGTAACTCGAATTCGTTACCCCCGCAACCCATTCACTCAGCAACAAGACAGGATTCGTCGTTATGAGGCTTTCCAACTTTTCTCAGCAAGAAGTATCAGCAACTGCTTACAAGATCTCTCTCCAAAAGCACCTCTCTCCAGCAGACAGCACGCTACTGATATAGAGTCTATCAACAAACTAGAAAATCGCAGAACGTTCCAGAATGACATAATCAAAAATACAACTCGACACCGGAGTTACACACTGTCTTACGTCATATAACTTTCGATAATTATTATCTGGAAGTTTCGATCAAATGACCATGATATTTTGACCAACGAAAACAAATAGAAATTAAATAAGGCCCCTCGAGCAACGGCATAGATCAAAGATAAGTAAACTCTACTATCGCACGCCTCCTGCATGAACACTATAACCTCTTGAATTGAAATTGATCGTTTCAAACGAAACAGAGACAGACAGACAGACAGACAGACAGAGAGAGACATTCAGAGAGAGACAGAGAGAGAGACAAAGATAGAGATTGAGACAGAGACACACTCACGCACACACACACACACCCACACACACATACACACACATGCGCGCGTGCGTACAGACGCAAACAGACTCCAAGCAAACTGACTGAAACGCCAACATTCATTCATATATACAGACATACTGACAGACAGATGGGTAGACACACACACACACTTACATACACACCCACGCACGCACACACACAGTGTATTGCTTGCTAGTGGTTCCTCTTCCGGTCAAATAATGTAGTCTTAGCACCAGAGGACAGTCTGTGACACGGGGACCATTATCTGGACACAGATAGAAGGCAAGAGTGGAACAAGAGATTGAGGGGTAAGGAGGATGAGATGAAAAGGGAGGCAGTGACAGAACGTAGAGAGAAAGGAGAGAGAGGAAGAAGAAGAAGAAGAAGAGAAGAAGAAGAAGAAGAAGAAGAAGAAGAAGAAGAAGAAGGGGAAGAAGAAGAAGGGGAAGAAAAACAAAGAAGAGTTATTAAAAGACATATGAGGGAGAGGGAGGCGATGGGAGAGAGGAAGAGGGAGAGTTATAAAGAGAGAGAGACCCAGACGAACAAAAAAAGAAAAAGTGTGATTACGACGGGGGGGGGGGATGAGAGAGAGAGAGAGAGAGAGAGAGAGAGAGAGAGAGAGAGAGAGAGAGAGAGAGAGAGAGAGAGAGAGAGAGAGAGAGAGAGAAGAATAAGAAAAAAAAGAAGAAGAAGACAACGACGAAGGAGAAGAAGAAGAAGACGAAGAAGAAGAAGAAGAAAGAAAGAAAAATGGTGATTACGAGAAAAATGAGGGAGGGGGAGGGAGAGAGAGAGAAGATGAAGAAAGAAGTAGAAGAAATAAGAATAAGAAAGAAGAAGCATGATCACGAGTAGATGATGGAGAGAGAGAGAGAGAGAGAGAGAGAGAGAGAGAGAGAGAGAGAGAGAGAGAGAGAGAGAGAGAGAGAGAGAGAGAGAGAGAGAGAATTCAAGAATTTATTCAATAAGGCCATAGCCCCATATGAAGGGGTAAGCACATTACAAAAATAAAAATAACCACATCGGTATAACAACAATGAGATAACATCTTATTGAGATACTTCTCTCAAACGCTTAAAAGCAAAACATAGATACAGAGCTAGATTTCTTAAAACTGTCATACTTTGTGTAGAGAGAAGTAAGCTTAATTGGACAGCAGAACGGTACCTATAATATTTAGGTAAGATTAAATCGCTTCTTAAATCACTCAGGCATGGACAACAGAGAACAAAATGCACTTCATCTTCATAAGCTAGATTGCATAGACGACATTGCGTATTGTGATAGGTTACACTCTTAAATTTATATGCATGAACAGCAATACTTGACACACCACAACGAAATTTTGTCAGAGCATTTTTTACATAATTATTCACATCTAGAAATATATAAGGTTCCGTGTTATTGGTTAACTTAAATGTTCTATAAAAAGACATACTATTACTCTGCTGTAGATGTGGAGAGAGAGAGAGAGAGAGAGAGAGAGAGAGAGAGAGAGAGAGAGAGAGAGAGAGAGAGAGAGAGAGAGCCTTTTGACTTTTGAGGTCCCTGTTTCGTCTTGTTGTATAATCCTCTGCTTATTTTTCTGTCATTTGGGAAAAGTTCAGAAGTTCAATGAGTCTGTTATCAGTCAAATGGAAATGCGAAGTCTAACTATAGTTATCGTCTAGACAAAGTGTTACACTTGCATCGAACCCTGTGACAAAAACACCAAGATGACTACTGGTCGAGGCCGGCCACCCCATTTACGCTGATAATATTGATAGCACGTAGTCGCTAACTAACGATAACAACGTTCCCTTCTGAGTGATCATTCTCATCATGTAGTGCGCGCTGTGGGACCAAAATTAAAATGTCATCGTCTCAGGATGTAGATCAGTTGTCCGAGCCGTCAGACGATACGACCTGAAGGCTGCAAGTTAAGTGGGCGCCTCAAGCGGCTTTAGTTAGAGAACTTCATGGCCAGCGCCTTGAGCAGCTCTTGAGCTTGAAAAGCGCTATATAAGAACGATTAAATCCTTATTTTAAAAATTGTCTTGGAAGTTTCTGGAGCGATCGACTGTGTCCCACCGCCGTAGTTCAGAGGTAAGAGCGCTCGCCTGGCACACACTGATGAGCTAGGTTCAAGTCCCGTGGTGGGCAAGATGAAAGTGGCCATTTTCACAGTCCGTCTTAGCAGTACGATACATTGCTCTGGTGGTTCAGTGTTGATTTAGGTCCCTAAACACCTTGTTCCCTGGGATGGCTATCCCCGGGTGGCGGGTGTGGACATTAAACTTCAATGTTCCTCTCCCTCCTATCCTCTCCTATCCTCTCCTATCCTATCCTATCCTATCCTATCATATCCTATCCTATCCTATCCTATCCTATCCCGTAACTCGGAAGTAGCTGGGGCACCACAGACGATCGTTTAACCAGCATACTCCATCTTTCTCTGTCCTCAGCAACCCTGATGGCTTCGCTCAGCGTCAAGTTCACTAGCTCAGCTTCGGCAGCGCTGTGTGCTTGCTACGCTGACCTAGTTGCGCGAACTGATAAGATAATAGTAGGCCTGTGTGTTATAACTGTTCTATTTTTAACTGTTAACCTTGTCAGTGCCAAAGTACTCGGGGCAGATAACAGTGTCACTGTATGCGGGCAAGCATGTGTGTGTGTGTGTGTTTGTGCGTGTATGCACGTGTGTGTGTAGTGTGTGTGTGTGTACGTGTGAGGAAGAGATAGTGGGAAAGAGAGAGTGAGATTGGGAGAGGGAAGAGAGAGTTTGATTGATTGATTGATTGTTGCTTTAGGTCCAGCGGACTCCTCCGAGCCAAATCAGGACCGAGAGGGAAGAGAGAGAGAGAGAGAGAGAGAGAGAGAGAGAGAGAGAGAGAGAGGGGGGGGGGGGGGAATATGATTCATTTCCAATGTTGGCTTTGATGACTTTGGTATTTTTCTAATGATTCTGATGCCACTATCAAAATGAGAGATGGAGAGAGAGAGAGAGAGAGAGAGAGAGAGAGAGAGAGAGAGAGAGAGAGAGAGAGAGAGAGAGAGAGAGAGAGAGAGAGAGAGAGAGAAAGGGAGAGAAAAAGTCATTCATTGAAATGAAAGCAATTGAATTTTTTTTTTATCGAACAAACTGCCACATAACTGTCCATCACTGCTGAATTAATCATCCGCATCATATCTAAAAAGGACTTGTTTCCTATGTACCCATTATGCCAGTGTCAATATTGTGTGCGTTTTGAGTGTTTGGTTGTGAGTTCATTGTTTTTGTGAACATGTTGGTTTCAATGTTATATCTGTTCTGGTGTAAAGTATGCGCTCATACAATTGAAAATATGGCATATAGCAAAGAGAGATAAATTAATGAATCCGTCAAACTAACATATAAAGAAATGTAGAAAAATGTTGGGTTGTGTACATAAGTATGTGTCTCTGCATAGCTTGGATAGAAAATAAAGGAATAAATAAATGTCTGACTATACTTTTTGGTTCTGTACACAAAATAATAATACAATATTTAATCAGGACTATTTTGGCCGATTGCAATGATACTAAACCCATTTATGAGTTATTAGCAGAGATATTAGCAAACTAAAATTGAATATAAAGCTGACCAAAGTTTCCATTTGAAATTGTACATTTAGCCATCTTTGAAACTGCACTGGAAGAAGGGGTTCTACTTCTGAGATCCGAAATAAATCAGACACTGTATTTGTAACAAGAGGAGTACAATTAAACACGAAATGCGTATTTATGTGACGTTGGTTCTGCGCATTACCCTCGCAAAAATGCTCCTACTTCTCTTCCTCTCTTTCTTTATCTGGAAGTAGTTTCTATGGTGTTTATTGTGCATTCCTCAGCAAAGCTGCATTATAATTGTGCGTGTACGTTTTGTGATAATGACAGTGTCACATTCATATTGAGCCGCACTGCGCCGTCTCAAAGTTACTTAGTTAGTCATTGTTTATAGGGTCCAGCGGATTGCAAAGAGCCGACTCGGGACCACAACTGGGTTGAAAGAGGACTGTGGACACAATTTGGACCCACTACGTCCCCCCTCCCTCCCGCCCCATCTCCACCCACACCACCCCACCTTACCCTTGATCCGCCCCTGTATAATAATAATACTAATAATAATACTAATAATAATACTAATAATACTAATAAATCCATTATTTCAAAATTTGGATGAACCGATTTATGATATTTTTTTTTATTTTTTTCCCCTTGCAGATAGTTGTTACACTCGTTGTTGGTTTTTATCAGTAGTTGATTCATCCCCAATGCTTGAATCCTAATAAGTGTAACTCGGATTCGTTTATCCACGCAACCTGTTCACTCAGCAACAAGGCAGAAGTCGTCGAATGAAGTTTTCCAACTTTATTCAGCGTACATCAACAATTGCATACAATCGCTCAATCGCTTTCGCTTTTTTCTTCTCTACACAGTGCATCAATTATTTTTTTTTCTAGACTCCAGTTAACGTCAGAATGCTTCAGCGTGACACATTACAACCAATCAAAATAGACTTCGTCATCACTGTCTTACGTCATACAACTTTCTTTACAGTCCACGAACTTTCTCAGCTATCTATATTTATCGCGAAGATTCGATCGATAGTAAACAAGCAACTCTGGAGAATTCTCCAATAATATCGACCAACGAAAATTATACCAAGCTTCTTCTAACAACAACGCAAAATTAAATCATAGGTAAATACATTCCGTTATTGAATGCTTTGCAAAACAAAACGATCGTATCTATCGTGTGCGCCTCACACGTACCATCATGCGCGTCTCAACGTAACAATAGTGTGGCCCACCATTTCATGTTTTCAATTTGCTCTTTTTTTTCCCCCCAGGAACAAGCCGACTACCAACACCGCCAAGAAAGTGAACACTTTTGAAAATGCTTATTTATGGGAAATATTTGTGAGTGTCTGGAAATACATTTGAACGGCTTGCCATCTTGTCTTTTGCTATACTTCGTTACCCTTAAAAACTTGCTGTTAAGTACAAACGAACTTGCTGACGTGACATACTGTATGAACGAACTATGCGTGTACGAGTGTGAGTGGTGTGTTTGTGTGTGTGCATGTGTGTGTGGGTGTGTATGTGTATGTGTGTGTGTGTGTGTTTGAGTGCATGGGTGTGTGGGCGTGCGTGCGCGTGTGTGTGTGTTTCAAGATAAGAGATGTTGTTTTGTTTGTTTTAATGTCTTTTTCACCGAAATGATAAGACAAAGATAAGAGAAAAATCTTTGAGTGGACCACACTTTGTTATCAGACGGCTTAAGTGCACGAGCACTTGCTAGAGAGTTCACGTAGACCATTGTTCATAACGGGGTAGGCTACTTAGATCAACAGATCAACTTAACGGTCACTATACTAAGGAGTGATAATAATGAGACAGCACCTTCAGTGCAGCCAAAATGTATTTTGTTTATTAGTATGCTACCATCTTGCGGATTGGTATAATCTCGGTTGTTTTTTTTTGGTCATTTGTGACTGTGTTGTGCAATTGCTGATTTTCAGGTAGATCTATTATTGTGCCAGTTTCTGGAAATATCTTTGCATAGCTTGCTGTCTTGTATGTTTTCCTTCGTGTTGCTGTGATTATTCACTGCCGTGATTGATGAGTATAATAAGTAAACTGCGCGATTCATTATACAGGGTGTTCCAAAAGTCTTGGGCACATTTTGACATTGAATATTTCCCAAACTATTATGGATATAAAAACGCATCTGGTAAATTCAGAAAGCTTGTAATCTCAATTTTTACATGGAATGTTCAAAGATGTTCAATGTGAGCACCATTGGTCACACGACACACATCAAGCCGATAGTCAAATTCTTACCAAACGCGTCCCAGCATTTTCTGGTTGAGTGAACGCCATTAATGGGTCTGAAAAGAAATAAAAAAAATCAACAGCTTTACAAAAAACTTAATGTAATTAGCTTTAAAATGGCACTACTTTTATCTTACTACCATTCATAGTAATTGAGATATGGGGACTTCAAATGTGCCCAAGACTTTTGGAACACCCTGTATATTAATTTTACTTATTTAGTCATTTGATCGTTGCTATTTAGTGCTTATCCAGCGCAAGATCTGCTCAGGCGCGTGCCGTTCGCCATACAGAATCTAACTACGAGATTCAAATCTATCCTATCCTATCCTATCCCGTAAATCGAAGTCCGTTGGTGCACCACAGATGATCGTCTAACCAGCGTACTCCATCTTTCTCTGTCCTCAGCAACCCTCATGGCTTCGCTCAGTGTCAAGCCAATCCATTCTCGAATGTTGTCCTCCCACCTCATTTTCTGTCTCCCTCTTTATCTGCCTCCTTGCACCGTGCCTTGCAGGTTTGGTCTTTGCAAGGCCTGATGATCTGGTGACGTGGCCATACCCTCGGAGTTTCCTCTTCCTTAATTACCACTGTGAGCATCATATCTTTAGACTACGTAAAATCTGATACATTTATTCTTGTGGACTGATTAAAGAAAAAAAAATAGTTAGAATCATTTTGTTTGAGTTGAAGATTGCAAACTGAGAAATAGGCCTCAAAATACTGAAATCATTCTTTTTGCACTGGAAGGCGACTCAACTGTGTTTCCCTGCCATGGATCAGAAGGTGCGTTGGATATTTACAAAGAGACACGCAATGTGTAGATAAGACAAGACAAGTCTTACATTCGCCTTTTAAATCTCCATCTGTTTTGTTTTGTTTTGGGGCTTTTTTTCAGTGGAGCAAGGCATCGTTCGCTAGTCTCAGCTAAGAATTGTGATATATAGAGGCTGCACTACCTTTACCAGCTGATTGGTGACATGTTTGACACTCATAAAGGTTTGACACCCCCAAAATGTTTTGACAATCCTATAAATATAATTTGGGAAGAGTTGCTTTCTTTGTTTGCAAGCTTTCTTTTTTCAGTGGGGCAACATTCACTGTGAATGTTAAACGGATCTATCGAGGGTTATGTGGTCGAAGTGGGTTCTTTAACTTTGTTTATTAACATAGGTGTGAAACAGAAGCTAAATTAAATTAAATTAAATTAAATTAAATTAATAAATACACACTTTTTTTTTAAATCTTCAACCATTGTAATAGAAAATGTACAGATGAGAGTGGGGTGGGGATATATTTGTGATTTTAAAAGGACTCAGATCCCTTTACCATTCACAGTGAATGTCGCACCACTGAAAATAAAAGCTTGCCCCACAGTCATGCACAAGCAAACACACACACACACACACACACATACACACATACCAATACCAACTCTTTCGAAAAGAAATTGTGCTGGGCGTCAGACAGTCCGCCTAAGGCAGCATGTGGGCCTCTTTGCGCGGTTTGAGTTAGAACGGTAATAGGCTACAACTAATAATATTTTGTTGCATAGACCTGTGGTGGCAGTTAGATGATACAGTATATAAATATATATATACGAATAGCTGCTCTCCGGTGCAAAGGAATATTGTGCGAGTACATGAACAACCGCGACAGACTTGACCCGGCATTTTGTTATTGACGCACGTCTTATCAGATTGTATTGATACAGCATTCCCTGACCGTCCACCGTCGTATAGCTCAGTGGTAGAGCATTCGACTGGCACACCGATGACCCAGGTTCGAATCCCGCTCGCGGTGGGTAAGATAAAAGTGGCCATTTTCCGCCGTCCGTCTATAGCAGTATGGTTGCTTTGGTGGGTCAGTGTTGGTTTAAGGCCCTACGCCCTTTTCCATGGCATGGTTAGCCTGGCAGGTGTAGTCGATGAACCTCAATGTTCTTCACTAGGGATAGCTCCCGTGGTTCAGGGCTCAAGCCTTGTATATATGCCTCTTGGGCGATGAGGGTTCAAATCCTGACCTCAGCAAACTAGTGTGTGCTTGCTGGTTGTTAGTGGCCAGCGCCTTGAGAAGCTCTCTGAGCTTGTAAGTGCGCTATATAAGAACAATCCAATGTCCCGTAATGTTTTTGTTATGCCTCATTGGCGCTAAAAGATGACAATTTGCTTATATATTGTTACAGTTTTGGGTATGCCTAAAATTTGCGAAATTTGAATCAAAAGTTCAAAAAGGCCTGATAGTCTATCTGATATATAGCAGCAAATTAACTCCATTTGGATACAGGCACAAAACACACACAGATAAAACGCAGCTGAGCGTGACCAACATGCTCCAAAAGCGTTGTTGTGAATTAACTTAGTGACAGTATTGTGGTGCCCGTGGTATCGGGTGACGTTTGAGCGTTCGATTATATCAAGGATCCCTTTGGAGAGACTTTGGCACCGTACCGTTATCAGGAAGCCCAATATCTTTAATAAAGCTGTTTACATGCCCACTGTAGAGGTTTCACCGCAATTGTTTCTATTGTTAGACTCTCTTGTAAGTACACTCTCTAGTGTAAATATTTGTCAAACTTTGAGGTCAGGCTCACTTTAAATATCATCGGCAATAGGCCTATATGATGAGCGCCGTACCATTATGGTCTAAATTTTGCCTCGAAGTGACATTTTTTGTACGTATATGGACATGAGAAAAAATGAAGCACACGGATAAGATGAAAACCCACGTAATGCTTACATTTTACTATTCTCAGTTTGATTTTCGTATTCTAAATCATGACATTGAATTTACAATAGTTCGTTTTAATTAAATTAATCAGTTAAATTATTTATGTATTTATTTATTTATTTATTTTGTAGGCAACTTGGACGTAATTGTTGTTATTGTTGTTGTTGATGTGCGTGCGTGTTCTTGCTCTCAAGTCTCATACATGCATTTTGTTTTCTTATACCGCCATGTTTGTCTATTTATCTGAGAGCGAATTGTTTTGAATCTTTCTGATACAACTGAGAGTTTGAGCACGACTGCGGTTACGGTGCATATGCGCTGAGAGCAGATTGAAAGTCTGGCTTGTGCGCTATACAAATGAAATTAGTATTATAATTATATTCTTTTTTTTTTCATTTTTCATTCATTTTTTGATCACAACATTTTCATTTTTGTATGCAGACTAACGCTAAAGACGTACACAATATTAACTGGTTTCGCTCTTCCTATCCTATTATATCTTATCCCGTAACTCGGAGGTCGTGGGGGCCCCACAGATGATCGTCGAACCAGCGCACTCCATCTTTTTCAGTCCTCAGCAACCCTCATGGCCTCGCTCAGTGTCAAACCAGTCCATTATCGAATGTTGTCCTCCCACTCCTTTTTCGGTCTCCCTCCTCTTCTACCTCCTTGCACCGTGTCTTGCAGGATGGTCTTTGCAAGGCCTCATGATCTGGTGACATGGCCATATCATCGGAGTTTCCGTTTCTTCACCACTGTAGAGTAAGCAGGTCATCGTGTTGTCCAATGGCTTGTGTGATGGACTTTGTCGTTGGTGATGTGCTGGATATAGGAAACGCCTAGAAGTCTTCTGTAGCACCTCATCTCCAAGCTTTGTTGTAGATCCGCTGTGAGGGTCCATGTTTCGCAAGCGTATAGGAAGATGGAGATGACAAAGGAGCATAGCAGTCTTATCTTGGAATGTAGACTGATGGTCCTGTCTTTCCAAATGGGCTTCTACCTTGCCAGGGCAGCAGTTGTTTGTGCGATCCTAGAGAGGACCTCCTGTCGGGACCCATTGTCGGATACAATGGCTCCTAAATATTTGAAGCTATGTACTGTGTTGAGGGATTGGCCTTGGACTTTGATGTCCGTGTTGATGCCATTGGTGTTGCTGGTTATCATTTTGGTCTTCTCTGCACTTATTTCCATTCCATAGGCTCTGGAGGTGGTGTCAAGCTTCTGTACCAGCTGTTCAATACTGTGGGTTCGGGCACTGAATAGAATAGACCCAACGTTTCCCGACGTGTCGTAAGAGGCGACTAACAGGGGTGATGTCAGAGGGCATCACTGGGCAAAAGTCTTCTACACAGAAGTCACCGGCCAGGACGGAGAAATCTCATGTTACTACAGGTTCAACGACCACGTGCTCGAGGCCAAGGCGAACCACACTGTATTCGTGGATATCGGCTGTGGCCAACAGCCTGGAGAGGATTGGGCACTGCCAGGTCTTTTTTGCCCAAGACACACTGCATGATGAATGGAACCATTCACTCCATATCGGATCGGTCGTCGCCCGGGTCACCAAGGACCGCGTCTTCCGTTGGCCACCAGGTCGGAGGTGATAAATGTACTACTGATGGACAACTTAGCACGATCCGCACGAGAAACAACATCGTCATAGGAATCTGGAATGTCAGGACCCTAACTACGGAAGGAAAATTAGAAGAACTGGCCCACGAGCTGGACCGCTCTCGATGGAATGTTTTAGGTATCAGCGAACTGCGCTGGAAAGGCCTAGGTGAAACAACGAACGACAAAGGCCACAAGCTTTATTTCAGCGGTAGAGATGACAGGCACGAACACGGCGTTGGATTCTTGGTCCACAAGAACATTCTAGCCACTGTCATGGGTTGCCGCCCAGTCTCCAATAGACTCATTACCATCCGTCTGAGGGCAGCCCCTTTCAACATCACCATCATCCAGGCCTATGCCCCCAACATCAGATTATGATGACAGCAAAGTGGAGGATTTCTATGAAAATCTACAGGCTGTCCTTGACAAAATGCCTAAGAAGGGCGTAGTCATAGTGGAAGGTGACTGGAATGCCAAGGTTGGCCAAGATGCGCACCACCACTGAGGAGACACATGTGGACCCCAATGCAACAACAAGACAAATTACAGGGGTTTGAGACTCTTGGAGTTTGCCAGGTACAACAATCTGATTCTGGCAAACACGCTTGGTCTCCACAAAAAAATTCAGACGATGGACATGGCACAGTCCTGGCGGGGAGCATCACAACCAGATCGACTACATCATGGTCAAGAAACGCTTCAGATCAAGCATCAACATTGGCAGGACACGCACTTTTCCAGGAGCTGACATCGGAAGTGACCACGATCTCGTGATGATGACTTTCCGGCTCCGCTTGAAGAGAGCAAACACAGCAAAGTGCACTAGACTGAAGTTCGACATGGACAAACTGCAAGACCCGAAGGTGGCAGAACTATTTCAGGCAACAGTTGGAGGGAAATCTGCTCCACTGCTCATTTTGGGAGCTGGTGAATTAGATGTTATCACCATGATCACCACCTTCAACGCAGCTGTGACAGCTCCCAAAATGAGCAGTGGTGCAAATTTCCCTCCAATTGTGGCCTGAAATATATCTGCTTTTGTTTACATGCATACAAGAGCCAAACCGGTGCTTGCCAAGGATCAGCTCTTGTATGCATGTAAACAAAAGATGCATGACTTTTTGCTGCAGTTGTTGTTGTTGTTGTTGTTGTTGTTGTTGTTGAAGATCACAACTCAGCATCACCTTGAATGGGATCAAGCCGGTCTTGTGTGTATTCCTTGTTGACTAATTTTAATAATTGAATGTTGGATAACTGACAAAAAGACTGAGCACAAATATGGCGTCTTGTGTGACCATCAGAGAAAGCACGGAACAACTGACCAGCGTTAGTACTGTCACCCTCAACATTGATCGCCCTCATGCAACCAAGGTAGGCTTCTTTTTCTTCTTGTTCTTGTTCTTCATCACTTCAAATGCATTGTTTATTCAAATAGTGTTTATTAGACAAATTTACTCAGAGAAAATAAAATAATAAAATTATTGTAAAATAAATTGTAACAATCTTAAGCTTGTGAATTCAATATAACACATTACTAGCAGGGATTATGTAAATAAAGGAAAGAAGTCAAACAATAAAGTATGTGTACTAAAAACAATTATGTTCAAATAGCACTGGATTTCAGGAATCAACATAGTATATAGGTCATGTGTATTAATTAACAAAACTGTAGAATCCCTAACTGAATGCTTTTCAGATTAATTGCTTATTGTTTTTTTTTAAATAAGTGTTGTTACGGCAATGACATAAATCCTATCCTATCCTATCCTGTCCCGTAACCCGGAGGTCGTAGGGGCACCACAGATGATCGTTTAACCAGCATACTCCATCTTTCTCTGTCCTCAGCAACCCTGATGGCTTCGCTCAGTGTCAAACCAGTCCATTCTCGAATGTTGTCCTCCCACCTCTTTTTCGGTCTCCCTCTTCTTCTACCTTCTTGCACTGTGCCTTGCAGAATAGTCTTTGCAAGGCCTGATGATCTGGTGACGTGGCCATACCATCGGAGTTTCCGTTTCTTCACCACTGTGAGCAGGTCATCGTGTTGTCCAATGGCTTGTGTTATGGTCTGTCGGACTTCGTCGTTGGTGATGTGTTGGGTATAGGAAATGCCCAGAAGTCTTCTGTAGCACCTCATCTCCATGCTTTGTATTCTTCGTTGGAGATTTGCTGTGAGGGTCCATGCATCGCAAGCATATAGGAAGATGGAGATGACAAGGGAGCGCAGCAGTCTTACTTTGAAATGTAGACTGATGGTCCTGTCTTTCCAAATGGGCTTCAACCTTGTCAGGGCAGCATTTGTTTGTGCGATCCTGGAGAGGACTTCCTGTCGGGACCCATTGTCTGATACAATGGCTCCTAAATATTTGAAGCTATGCACTGTGTTGAGGGATTGGCCTTGGACTTTGATGTCCGTGTTGATGCCATTGGTGATGTTGGTCATCATTTTGGTCTTCTCTGCACTTATTTCCATTCCATAAGCTCTGGAGGTGGTGTCAAGCCTCTGTACCAGCTGTTCAAGTTCTTGTTCCTCTCCAGCCAATCCATCAATGTCATCCGCAAAACGAAGATTGGAGATATGACATAAATGCAGAGCATATTTTAGGTTGTAAAGATATAAGGAAACATCTTCCAGTTGTTGTTGTTGTTGTGGTTGTTGTTGTTGTGGTTGTTGTTGTTGTTGTTGTTCTTCTTCTTCTTCTTCTTCTTCTTCTTCTTCTTCTTCTTCTTCTTCTTCTTCTTCTCCCTTCAACATGTTCTTGTTCTTGTTGTTGTCGTTGTTGTTGTGTTTGTTGTTGTTATTGTTGTTGTTGTTGTTGTAGTTTTTCTTCTTCTTCTTCTTCTCCCTTCAACGTGTTCTTGTTCTTGTTGTTGTCATTGTTGTTGTTGTTGTTGTTGTTCTCCCTTCAACTTGTTATTGTTCTTGTTGCTGTCGTTGTTGTTGTGTTTGTTGTGTTGTTGTTGTTGTTTTTCTTCTTCTTCTTCTCCATTCAACGTGATGTTGTTGTTGTTGTTGTTGTTCTTCTCCCTTCAACGTGTTGTTGTTGTTGTTGTTGTTGTTGTTGTTGTTGTTGTTCTTCTTCTTCTTCTTCTTCTTCTTCTTCTTCTTCTTTCATGTGTGGCATTGTAGTAGGCTATTTGTTTGTATTTTAAATGTATTTAGATGTAAATTGATTGTGGTGGTTTTTTTTTTTTTGGGGGGGGGGAGTGGGGTGTTGGTCTAGTCTACAAATCTCCTATCTGACAATAAATAAATTAGTCAAATAAGGACTCGTCAGCCAGTCGATAGATTGATAATCAATCAGAATCAAATAATCAATCAAGTATCAATTAATCGATCACTCTCTTCGTTTGTCAACCACTCCGCAAATCAACCATCCTTTAACCAAAAAAACAAACAAACAAAAAAAAAAACATTTTAGTTAACACTTCGCTCATGTCGCTCACTGACACTTGCAGACGGCACACGTGGCGATTGACGTTGACATCAAAGGAGTGACGTATCGCGTGCCACGTCGTCAGGCACCATGGTGGCAGCACTGGTTGGGGACGCACTCTCTTCTGCCTACGGCATGCATCAGCGACACACGTCAGGTCCTCAGTGACGTCACATTCACCGTCCGCAGCGGTCAAATGCTTGCCATACTGGGAAGTTCTGGTGAGGGTTTTGTTGTCCTTTGAATTAATACTGTTCTTTCATAGTCTTTAGCAGACGTTCCAATTCGAAGTGTTGCTCAAGATGCTTTTGAACAATCCGAGATCTTTCATGCACAAATAACCTACCGAGATTAAAAATCGAATCTAGTTAATTAATTTTTTTAAATATATAAATAAAAAAACTACAACATTTAAAACATACACATTTTAAGATTGTATTATCCGTAAACCGCATGAATAATACATTTAGAGAAGTGAAGACATCAAAGACAATATTCATGCTTGATCATGATTGTACGAAGGCCTTTTTGCAGATATAAGCATATGTCATCAATTTTCTCATTCATTCCATTCACTCGCCATTTTGTTTCTTTCAGCATACGCCCTGTAGCGCGCGCACTCACACACACACACACACACATTTTTGTAAAAACGACATTCTGATGACTGTTGTGAAAAAACAGGGATTATTTTGACACACTTTTCATTTTCTTGACATTATTTTGACATTTTGAAATTTTTGAAGCTATTCCCTAACCCCTAACCCAAACCCTAACCCTTAACCTAACCCTAAGCCTAAAACAGTTGTAACTCTACCGGAACTCTATTTTGACGTCAAAATAGGACAGCCTTCCAAAAAAGTCAAAAGAAACCATGTGGAGTTCCATGAGTTTGTCACTGTAACGTCGTTTCTACATGCCTACACACACACACACACACACACACACAAACACACACACACACACACACACTTGCATAGACACCGTTATTTGGACTTTCCTCAAACTCTACATACGTTGTGTGGACAATGGGTCGTTTTCGCCCCCCTTTTTAAGTACTTTTAAGTGTTCTAACCCTAACCCAAACGGTACCCTAACCCTTAACCTAACCCTAAGCTTAAAACAGCTGTATCTATACCGGAACCCTATTTTGACGTCAAAATAGGGCAGCCTTCCAAAACAGTCAAAAGAAACCATGTGGAGTTTCATGAGTGTGTCACTATAACGTCGTTTCTACATGCCCACAAACACACACACACACATGTATGTAAAACATCAAAACTTGGTTTTACAAAGAATGTAGGAATCGGAAAGTGGTTTTTTGACGGTAAGAAAGCAAATTTCTTCTAAAAAAAATGTGAGGATCTAAAGCAAAATTGGCTCTTTCCGTCTCAAAAGTTGACCTAGTTCGTCTCCTACAGGCGACGAAATAGGTCGAACTTTCTTCAAAATTTTCCCGAAAAGTGACTGGATTTACTCCGTCCCGGATAGAGCACTCCCTTGTACTTAAAACACTCTCATGCACTACAACTGCACTCCCATGCACTAAAAGAGCACTCCTGCGCACTTAGAAAAAAGTGGGTGGCTAATACATAAACCCATTCTCCGTATAAAAAGCAAGGTCAGTCAACAACTCTTGAGCTTTTTTTTTTCTTGTCACATTTTCACAGGAGGAGGAAAGACTTCATTGCTTGACGTCATCGCGTGTCGTCATAAGACAGGGGAAGTCACTGGGCAGGTGCTGTTTAACGGGGTGCCCAGGACGCAGGAGATACTGACCAAGTGCGCGGCCTATGTCCGACAGGATGACCGACTCATGGCGTCACTCACCGTCAGAGAGACGCTCATGTTTGTGGCGCAACTAAAATTGCCGTCTTCCTTCAGTGATCTGGCTATCACCGCTAGAGTAAGTGTCGTCTACCTGCCTGCCTTTCTGTCTGATACGTTGATGTGTATGGCTCATATGAAACTGCCGGATTTTACAGTGACTGTTTTATATCACCCGCTAGAGTAAGCTTCTGTCTGTCTGTCTGTCTGTCTGTCTGTCTCTCCATCTGTCTGTAGGACTATCTCTTTCTTACGATGAACGGTAAATTTACCTGGAAGACACACAAAGGTGTGTAGCTCCCCCTCTTACTGCGGCCAAAGCGAACCTTCTCTTCTTTCAAATCTGCTGTTAAAACTCATATTTTCCCGCAAAACATTACCTCATCGCCAACAACTCTGTACACCTAACCCTGTCTGTACACCTAACTCTGTCTGTACACTTAACTGCCTAGACACCTAACTCTGTATACCTGTATCTGTTCTATCAATCTGCTATACTATCTTCTTCTTCGCTAGACCAATCACCTACCTATTTTCTTGAAAACTCTTCCGGGACAAGACTCCTTATTTGTGTGTGAGGCCTGTTGGATCAGCTTGGGAACATCGGACGCTTTCTGCCAGGTGGTCACTGGGGCTTCCTATGATATTATTATTTAGCAACGTAGGCATTTTGTATGTATGTGTTTTGTTGATAATTTATAATGATGTTTGTATTCTATTTTGTTTTTGTAAACGGGGGTTCGATAAATTAGAGTATAGCCTCAGCGTCCCCTGCGTGGGGGATGTCTTTATTGTAAAGTGACTGGCTGGTGGAGAGCCTTCAGTTTTACCACTAGGGTTGTTTCAGCAGATCTTTTATGCGGATCGGGTGTTGTCCGGTCCTGATTTGGCTCGGAAGAGTCCGCTGGACCTAAAGCAATAATCATGTAATGTAGTAGTAGTAGTAAAACACAGGTATAGTATTGGCCTCGCTTTATGGAGATTGAACTGGAGTTAATGAATGTCATGTCTTGGATGCAATCCTTATTGGATGCCGGCCTCTTCCCGGGAACAAGGAAACGATAGGAATGATCTAGTTCTCCTGTCTCCGCTGCCAGTGGGTTGACTTTGTGGACTTGTGCCATAGATGCAGAACTATTCACACTTCTCTGCTATCCTATGCGCCAACGGGAATCCCCTCATGTGAAACACACTTCCGGTTTCTTTCTTATTGTTTATCCGAGTGTTTTAGTGAGTTATTTCCAAATATTCAAGAATAATTATGTCGAATCACATGAGAAAGCGTTGGTGGGAGCATATAGAGAAAGTTTTGCAGAGAATGCCTGATGGATTTGAAGTCCCAGTTGTGACAGAGTCAAGTTTACAGTGTTGTTGTTGTTGTTGTTGTTGTTGTTGTTGTTGTTGTTGCATCAATTTTTATTCATCAGATTAACATAAGTTGTACAATGGGAAGTTTTACAGTGGGACACCAGTATCGTACCCTCACTTTTTTTTTTTGCTGCAGTTTATTATCCCTTTCTATCGCCAGTGGCGCGCCTAAACCCTACCTACCTAACATTATGTGTGAATTTTTGAAAAATATTCGCGGAGAAACAGATGTTGGCTCGAACCCACACCTGTCATGGCGCCATTGCTTTCTGGCTTGTGGACACGGCAAGTTAGTCCCGCCTTAGCCCACTTGGCCACAACGCTCGGCTAACATAGTCAACTACTTTGTGTTTTGTGAAGGTTGCGACGGCGAAGCTATGGAAAACTACAAGAGTCTTCAGGTCCTGTTTCACTTTCTGTCGATGATCGACGCACCTCCGAAGTCGCCACAAATACAGGCCTCTACGATTGTTTTTTGCATCCTTTCACTGAGCATGTACTTCCTCCACCGTTTTTATACTTATCCCACTCGTTTTCTGGCTCTAACAATCGTCGTTTTCGGCAATTTGCCATATTTAAAAGTCACGCATCAAGCTTTGATAAAAGCAAAACAAGCCAGACCGGAACTTGGTTTCATTCTAACCTCGTTTTAATTTATAATGGCGATACCCACGAGTTTTTATGAGAGGTGCCGGAAAGTTGTGAATAGATGGTCCATTCCGCTGGGTTCTCAGCTAGTCAGTGCACAGGGACACCAACCAATTACAATGCATCCGCGATCGCCACAAGAAAATAGATCCTCGACAGCATAACGGTATGCACGGTGGTCTAATGGTAGTGCTTTGGCTTGCGGATCTGAAGGTCACGGGTTCGAGCCCTGTCCGGGCCATTGTGTTGTGTCCCTGGGAAAGACACTTTACTCCCGTTTCCTACTCCCTTCGGATGAGAGTATAAATCGAGGTCTAGTCTGTGTGTCGCATACATTCCATCATAACGGACTTTAAAGATCCTGACGCTCATGTCCTAGACGGCTGAGTGCCGGTAATAAGAACACACCCAGCATGCATTTGGTCCTTCTCCCCCCATCCCTGGCTGGCCAGGATAGTGCTCAATTGTCCGGGCGTCAGACCATGCGCCCAAAGGCTGCGGGTAGGCGTCTCGGGCGGTTTGAGTTAGATCCTGTATCAGCCAGCGCCTAGAGTCTGGTCAAGTACGGCGAGATAAGTGCGCTATAAAAATCCTCAATAATAAAAATAAAAATAGTAGCGTACAGCCCATGTATCATAGATACAAGGGTGGGACTAGACTACATGCGTCCGTGGAGAAACGAATCGGCGGTTGAAAAGGTTTATTCCCAAACCGTGTTCCAGCGAACCTATAATATCTCCATTTAGATCGAAAAATACAGTCCTATAACTGGGAAGACGTTAATATAGGCCTATTTTATTATATATGCGGAACTTTCAATTATCGTAGGCCTATATCGTTTCGATTTAAGGGAAGATTTATTTACATGTTTGTTCTTGCGCAGTTTGAGAATAAACCATTTGAGCGGCCGGTTCGTTTCGCCTAAGGCGCCGTGTGACCCCACCCTTCCTACGTACAATACCAATGACTGTGTGTTCTCTACCGCTGCGTGACCGAGGATCCACTTCCTTTTTGCTGTCGCGGATCCATTGTACTCCTTTAATGCCACCTGTGGTCAGTGTATCAGCTGAGCTTGTTGAAAATCTTCAGTCGCATAGAAGAAAGCGCCCGAACGAAGTCATCGGAATAAAAGAACAAAAAAATCTTCGTGCGAAACATTATCCACAAACTGGCAGGTTGGCAACAGAAATCTAAAATAATGACCTGATTGGTGTTTCCTATTTATGTGGTTAGGTAAACAGCGTGATCGCGGAGCTTGGACTGACGGAAGCCGCAGACACGAGGATCGGTAGTGCAGAAATCAGAGGTATCTCTGGCGGCGAGAGGCGACGCGTTAGCATCGGTATTCAGATGTTGATAGACCCCAGTGAGTGTGTTCATCTTGTAAAAGTAGTAGTAGTAGTAGTAGTAGTAGTAGTAGTAGTAGTAGTAGTAGTAGTAGTAGTGGAGGTGGAGGTGGTGGTGATGGTGATGGTGGTGTTTCTTGTTGCCTGAAACTAATACAGTTGTTAGCCAGTTGTCCTTGCTGTTTTAGTACTTCAATTTGCCATTGTCTTCTTCCTAATGTCGATTTTTCAACGACATCTTTACGACTACCCACGTAGTAAATTTAGACTGCACAGTGTAGCCTAAGCATTCAAGGCCAATCCTATGGAATTCCCTTTGTAAAATATTTATCTTCACCTTTTTTCAGCTAAATAATCTTTATTTAAAAGCATGTTTTCTAAATAACCATTTGTTTACAATGTAAGATTTCTCTAAATAATGTATTTGTTCCGTAAATAACTTATTATTTGACTACATAATATATTGATTAGGTAAATAAATCATGATTTAGGTAAGTAAGGCGTTGTTGCTAAATAAGGAAGTATTTACATATAAGCTTATAATGCATTATTTAATAGATTGTGTTAAATTATGTATTATTTAGATATGTTTCTAAATAATGATGTGTTTCCCTATATAATGCTATATTTAGCAGAATTTGCTAAATAAAGTATTATTTATAAGAGGTTGCTAAATAATGTATTATTTACGTAAACAATTCATTATTTAGGGATTACAATTTTCATTATTTAGGGGATTCGCAGGTACATGTCGTATTATTGTGAGGTTATGTGGTAATGATAAAGAAAATTGCAAAATCGAAATTTTATGCGGGTTTTGCGATTTAAAATGAAGCAATTGTTTAATTTTACTCTATTTTTTTGTATATGTTCGTAACAGTATCAATATACGAAACTTCACTGGTAACGGCTCCTGAAAAGAGGGATCCATAATTATTTCTGCATTGGTGTCCTTATATTCAGATTACTTCCACCAAGTTTCTTGTCAGCCCGACCTGCTAATCCCTGGTAGTTTCCAATAAGCTGAAACTTTCTATTTGAAATTAAAACAATTCAACTCAAAAGAACAAACAAAAACACAGTCTTAATACAGGTTTTGGGTAAATAAATACAAAAAGAAAGCTTTTTTCTTCTGATGGAGATATTAAAAAAACTGAACACTCTTGCACAAAACTGACCTTGATATTTCGTTTGTGTTCGGGAGGTTACGGACGTTTTATCTTCGAATTTGTGGAGTGATTTATGTCGAAAAATAAATAATTAACAAACATTTTGATACACAATTTTTGGAAGACCTTGCATTTAAGTATAGAAAGCAGTAACATTTTAAAAACCAATTTTTCAAGCGAATCTTGAAATCCCTTAAATAATGAAAATTGCAATCCCTAAACAATGAATTGTTTACATGAATAACGCATTATTTAGCAACATCTTTTAATTAATACTTTATTTAGTAAATTCTGCTAAATAATGCATTACATATTGTAGGTTAACAAAACATTATTTAGAAACATTTCTAAATAACACAATATTTCACACAATCTGCTAAATAATGCATTATGTAGGTCAATAATTCCTTATTTAACCACAATGCTTTATTTACCTGTATCATGATTTATTTACGTGAACAATGTAATGTTTAGGTAAATAACAAGTTATTTACAGAGAAAATATATTATTTAGAGAAATCTTCCATGGTCTGTAAACAAATGATTATTTAGAAAATATGCTTCTATATAAAGATTATTTAGCTGGAAGCGGTGGGGAAAAAAAACACAGAAAAATACCGCAAATAAATATTTTACAAAGGGAATGCCATACAATCTTCCTCTGATGAGTCCTTTGGTAAAGCCGACACGCGGAAGGAGAACCAGTCTTTATGAATTCATTTGTACATGTGAGCTCCTTAAGCTGATGGAGAAGCACAAACCCCAGTATGTGCCACTGTTTGTCCACCTTTGAGAGTAGGATAATTACCTTTCTTGAACTTTAAAGCAAGTGGCCTCCCTTGACTTGTTTTATTCCTTGGTCTTGGTGGCCGCTGTACGGTGCTAGCCATTTTGAGATAATTTATTTCGCATTTATTTATAACTAATATATAACACTACTATGTAACTAATAGTATTCTATGTATATCTAAAGTGCCTCGCTTAGACCCACTGGGTTTCAGGCCTGCTCTTTCTGGACGAACCGACGTCAGGACTGGACTCCTTCACGGCCAGTCACTTGGTCAGCACATTGTCCAGTCTGGCCAAGAACAGGAGAACGATCCTCATGTCCATACACCAACCCAGGTAACCTATCAATCAAGCAGTCAATCAATCACACACCTACTACTTCTTTTTTGTCTAACTTTATTTTTCCTTCTGTCTTTCTGCCTTGTTACTTTATTATTGTATTCCTTTGTTTAAAGGAGCCCACGTTGACTATCCTCCCTCGACCGATCCTTCTAACATTCACAGTGAGTTTTGCCCCACTGAAAAGAATAAGCTTATAACAAAAATAATAACTCTTTCGAAAGATGTAGCGTTTGTTGTTTTTTTTTTTAAAGGAATCATTCCGTAGTTTTGTGCCTATTAATAGCAAGGGTAAGAAAACATTTTGGAGCTAAAAATAGCATCTACCGAAGCCGGTAAGAGACGGAACCCGTAAAAACAATTGCTCGTAATGTTCTTGGTGTTAGGTTGATAAATTAGACTCAACCCTACCCCAGGCACCAAAGACGCACTCTTCAAGCCGAGTGGTTCACTCACAAATAGGGTCAAAGGTCACACGAGCTCACTTTATCATTGTAAAAATGGTAAAGGTGGCCCCATAGCCTTGTGGCCGTAGGGGAGCGTGATGTTGGAGATCACACTTCTCTTGGGCCAGCGTAATGAGGGCGATGCCCATCTCTCTCCCTCGCTGCTTTACCTTCCCCACCCTTAAGAGAGTAGGTACTCAGTCACAGTTGAGTCAACTGGGGGCGTTGTTATTTGTCGCTTCACGTTTTGCGGTCACCCATCCAAGTGCTAACCGCACTGGACGGTGCTTAACTTGCGACACAGTAGCGGGTGCTCCAACCACTGCGCTATCCGACACCCCCATCATTGTGAAATGTAATAACAATACGAATTTGAGGGTAAACCCGTTGTGGCCAACAGTAAACAAAGCCTTCGAACTGGATCCTTTAAACGCGTTCTTTTATATAGCGCTTTTCCAGCTCAAGAGCTGCTCAAGGAGCTGGCAGATACAGGGTACCGGATATTTTTTTGTTTCGACCCACTACCGCAAATAATTAGGAGTAGAGCGTTCGGCTGGCATGGCACACCGATCATCAATCACCTGGTTCAAATCCTGTTGTGGGCGAGATGAAAAACTAAAAAAGTGGCCGTGTTTGACTGTCCATCCTAGTTGTATGATTGCTCTGGGGGTTCAGTGTTGATTTAGGTCCTAACCCCTTTTTACACTGATACAGCATCTAATAATTTTGGTGTGTTCTTTTTTGTTGTTGTTCTCTTTCATCATTTTTCACTTGTCCTCCCCCCATCGCATTACACAGTCGTGAAACCTTCACATGAACTTTGCCGAGTGAAGATTTCTTCCTATTCACACTTTTCTGCTATTCTATGCACCAACGGGAATCCCCTCAATGAAACATACTTCCGGTTTTTTTTCTCCGCGTGTTTTAGTGAGTTATTTCCAAATATTCAAGAATTATAACATGGGTCACTGGCCACCTGTATCGTACCCTCACATATTTTTATTTTTTTTGCTGCAGTTTATTATCCCTTTCTATCGCCAGTGGCGCGCCTAAACCCTACCTACCTAACATTATTTGTGAATTTTTGAAAAATATTCGGAAAAACATAACGCCCAGATGCTGGCTCGAACCCACACACCTGTCAGGCGCCATTGCTTTCTGGCTTGTGGATAAGGCAAGTTAGTCCCGCCTTAGCCCACTTGGCCACAACGCTCGCCTATCATAGTCAGTTACTTCGTGTTTTGTGAAGGTTGCGACGGCGAAGCTATGGAAAACTACAAGAGTCTTCAGGTCCTGTTTCACTTTCTGTCGATGATCGACGCACCTCCGAAGTCGCCACAAATACAAGCCTCTACGATTGTTTTTTGCATCCTTTCACTGAGCATGTACTTCCTCCACCGTTTTTAATACTTATCCCACTCGTTTTCTGGCTCCAACAGTCGTCGTTTTCGGCAATTTGCCATATTTAAAAGTCACGCATCAAGCTTTGATAAAAGCAAAACAAGCTAGACCGGAACTTGGTTTCATGCTAACCTCGTTTTAATTTATATTATTAATTATAATGGCGATACCCACGAGTTTTCATGAGAGGTGCCGGAAAGTTGTGAATATTCCCTTACGTTGAGCACAAGGGGCATTACCCAAGTTGGGCGGATGTTCGATAGCGCAGCGGTAGATACGGGTCCTCGATAGCGCAGCGGCAGATACGAATCTTCGGTAGCGCAGTGGTAAAAAATGATTCTCGATAGCGCAGCGGAGATCAGACACAGCCATTGGTATGTTATAAAAAGAAATACTGACAACCTAAACCACTATGCTATAGAGGATCCATTCCACTTGTTTAATTCCCCTGTACTGTGCTTTGAGTCACAATGCGCAGCAGAGACGGGCCAAAGGGTGCGTCGCCTCTCCACGCATTGTGCCTTTCTGAGTCTTTCTTTCTTTCCTTCTTTCTTTCTCATTCAACAATATTGATCTTATGTCATTAGTTATATTTGTTATATTTGCGTCTATATATGTTTTCAGATCCAACATCTTCGAGTTGTTTGACTTGGTGCTACTGTTGTCTGGGGGTAGAGTGGTGTACTTTGGTCAGGCGTCACAAATGGTGGATTACTTCACAAGGCTGGGCTTCCCTTGTCCACAGCTCACCAACCCTTGCGACTACTTCGGTAGATCATCGTCGTCGTCGTCTTCGTCATCATAGTAGTAGTAGTAGTAGTAGTCATCAACTTCGTCATTAGCATCATGATCCTCATGATCATGATCACCATCATCATCATCATTATCATCATCATCATCAACATCATCATTATCATCATTGTCTTCGTCGCAATCATCATCATCATCATCATCATCATCATCATTATCATCATCATCATCATCATCATCATCATCATCATCATCATCATCGATAGTAATAGATATTATTGACTGGCGATGTCGTTATTGTTGTTTTTGGTCGTCATTGTGACGTCACCCTCATCATCATCATCATCATCATCTTCATCATCATAATTATAATCATCATGTGCTTAATTTTCAACATCATCATCATCACTTTCATCGTCATCATCTTCTATACAACTATGTAAGTGTTTATACTATCTGCAGTTGATTTGACCACGGTGGACCCGACCTCGGAAGAGACTGAAGAGTCCACTGCAGAAATCGTGGAACATTTACAGCATGCCTACGGCCAGGATGTTGTCAGAGACACCTGTGACGTCAGTAACTCCGATGACGTCAGACGACCCCATGCCTTCAGGCACGTCGATGACGACAGAGTTTCCGACGGCGCAATGCACGGTGATGACGTGGCTAAGAGTGACGTCACGGGGAGGGATTGGGGGAGCAGGGTGGAAGGCACACAGTGTAGTGACGAAGAGTACCCTGGAGTGTGGCGGCAGTTTTCAGTCCTCTTCAGGTGTGTTGACGATGGTGACGATGATGACGACGATGATGATGATAATAATGAAGATGATGATGATGATGATGACAACGATGATGATCATAATGATGATTATGAAGAAGAAGAAGAAGAAGATGATGATGATGATGATGATGATGATGATGATGATGATGATGATGATGATGATGACGGGTAGTGACGAAGAGCACCCTGGAGTGTGGCGGCAGTTTTCAGTCCTCTTCAGGTGTGTTGACGATGGTGATGATGATGACGACGGTGATGATGATGATGACAACGATGATGATGATGACGACGACGAAGAAGAAGATGATGATGATGATGAGGATGATGTTGAGTTTGCAACCCTTACTTTCTTACTTTGTTTTCAGACGGTAGATTCCACTCTTAATATTTCGGAAGAGGACTTTTTCTATACTAACATCGTCGTGTAAATAAACTCCAAATCTAAAATATTCATGAGAAGGAGGTCGGGCAGGAGAAACAGCAGTGGTACCATAACAAAGTTACTGTTGGTACATTTGCTGCTACTATCGCCAATTTTATTTCTTCAAATCAAGTCAAGTCAACAAAATTAATCTAAATTCCTCAAAACAAGAGAGAACTTGGTTTGTGTCACAGTGTTAACCGAACATGACACCAACACGCCCGAAATACAAAACATAAACCAAACAGGACACAAATATTATAACAAAGACAAATATAGCAGCCGCACAGTGAACGGTAACGCATAGGGCTGCTACCGCTAAGCTATCGCGGAGCCACTAACCGCGTTGCTATCGAGGATCCCTGTATTGGACGAATGCCTCTTGTGCACGACCACGCAACACAACGTTTGCGTCCGCATTTGACATTCTTCTTCGTCTTTCTTCTTGTAGGAGGTGGATACGTTCTATCATAGAAGACTGGCCGTTGCTTGGAGTACGGAGCTTGCAAGCCTTGGCTATGTCGGTGATGCTAGGGGTTGTGTATTGGAAGCTGAAACCTAACCAGGGTGCGCTGCGAGACCACTTTGGGGTACTGTACATGATATCTGTCATGTACCCTTACCTTATCATCATCGACATCATTGAGACATGTAAGTTGTTTGTTTGTTGTTTTCTTTCTTCCTGTACAGTGTCGTTTTCATCATCATCATCATCATCATTGAGACATGACTGTACGTTGGTGTGTGTTTTTTCACATCATATACAGTGTTGTCATCGTCATCATTGTGCCGTAGTATAGTCGTCATTATCATCTACATCATCGTCATCATCATCAAACACCCCTTAAAAGGACTGAAAACTGCCGCCACACTCGTCGTTACTGAGACACACCATTACTGAGACGCGCACAAAAATGTCACCATTTGACTCGATACAAAAATAACAGTAGGCGGTTGCGATCAAGTAAATGTAAACTGAAACTAACGAGTACCTACCAATGGTAATAATATTTAAAAACGTCTTTGGCGTCATAATCTGCCCAGGACTTTATGTCCGTAATGTAAAAAGCTACCCTAAGTGTGACGTTGGGGTAGTTTCAACTGCTGTGGTGTAGACATATCGGCTACAGAGTTTTGACAAGTCACACAAGCGTAAATGGCTACTTACTCGTGTAGCTTTCAGCGACTATCCTGTCGCCTTCAGTCTGTGCTGATGAAGGCGACAGGATAGTCGCTGAAAGCTACACGAGTAAGTAGCCATTTACGCTTGTGTGACTTGTCAAAACTCTGTAGCCGATATACCCTAAGTGTGTTTTTAAAAATTAAAAACAATAAAAATTCAAAGTAAAAATCAGCGATTACTTTGGCGATATGACTGGGTCGGCTTCCCATCATGCATCAGATTCATCTGTGGTGCCTGGACAGCAATTACCTCACCGAGAGCATTAAGTAGTGGCCACGCCTGGCTTACGTGTTATGGGTTAAGAGATTTCTAACTGACTAGAATGTTGACGGGTGGACACACCTTAGGAGTGTAGTGACCACATTGCCTTACGTTTAACGGTTTATCCATTGGGTCTGAGATAGTGGCGCCATGTTTGTCACGGCCCGGTTCGAATTTATAAAGGTGTGTGTAGCACAACAAGGCACTTTTTCATGACGATGTAATGTACTCTTTCACGATTTGACTATAATATGACAAAAAAAAAAGAAAAAGAAAAAGAAACAAAAAAACTTACTAAGATCGACACGCAACAAGTAAATTGACTTAGCTCGCCAAATCGTGTGTAGAAGACAACCTGTGTTGCGTGTACTCCTACAAGGAAGGAGTTTAGGTTGACCTCTAAACTCATGAAGTCACACTCTCGCTTCTGATTGGTCCTCGTAAACCCAGCTTACGTATTTTTGCAGGGGAAATCAAACATGCGCTATCCTTGTGAAATGTTACGTTAGCCAGTACGCCAGGAAATACATAAGGAATCCATAAGCGGAACACAAGTGTGGCCGGGTGCTACAGGCCAATGTGACCGGGCATTTAATGAAAAGATGTGTGGGTGGGTGTGGGTGTGTGCGTGTGTGTGTGCGTGCGCGTGTGTATGTGGGTGGGTGTTTGTGTATGTGTGTGTATGTTTTTCTGTGGCAGGTCACAAAGAGAGGAAACTCCTATACTTTGAACTTCAGGACCATCTGTACAGTATTGAAGCCTATTACATGGCTAAGGTAAATTCACTGACACTCCGGCCTCGGGCGTTTTCGGATTGCCAAGATTAAAAAAATAAAAATGTATAGGCCCTGTCTGGGATTTTGTATCAACTTCTAATGTTGAATTCATTAGGTAGGCTGTACGGAAAAGCCGTCATTATGTTTTCATATTGCTAAGATTGTTTTTCAGATGCCTTGTCTGGGTTTATGTAGGCTATCAACGCTAATGATTTAGGCAGGCCTTACTGGCACGACTTCAGGCATTTTCCGATTACCAAGATAAGTTTTGTTGTTGTTGTTTTCAGAGGCCCTGTCTGGGTTTATTAACAACTTCTAACGTTGATTAGGCAGGCCTTACTTGCTGAAACGCCCTTAAGGCATTTTCGAATTACGAAGATGGGGTTTTAAACCCTGTCCAGTTTGTGTTTCACTACATTAACGTTGAATAGACAGGCCAGTCGATATTAAACTCGCTACACATACTGCGTAGAAGAGATTGGCTCATCGAGCAGCAGTCAGGAGTGGCAGCGACAGTCGTCGAGTGAGTGAGCTGCAGACTACATCGCGGCAAGGGGCTGCATCGAACCTGTGGTGCATTTATGCATACACTTGCGTCAGCTTATGAACTCGGCGGCGGCGACTTACAAGCGCGGTGGTCCGACAGTCGTGGCAGGACTGTTCGTGGGGGTGGCAGCCCCATAAGCGCTTCAGGAGGCGTTCAGACCGGCCGGGCGCGTGGTTTCTTCGTTGGATGGCCTCCGTTTTTCCTTGCCATGGGGATTGCAGGTCGAGGATGTTCAAGGTGGTCAGAAGACGGAGCGGCCTGCGCCTGGTTGGAGATCCCGATACGATACTCCATACAACTTTCAACTTTCATCTTCACTCAGTAGAGCTCCTTGGACTGGATGGCGGAAGGACTGCGGCGAAAGCGCGCCTCGTCGTGGTGTGAACGTCATGCTTTCCCTGGCAGCTCTTCACTCTTTCACTGTAACAGGGCGACATGGGGACTTCTGTGGAGAGTGGCAACCTCCGGACAGCAGTTGTGCGGCAACGCCAGTATTTCCTCATGCCTGCCTCCACTTCCCTCTTCGCATGGCTTCGTGTCACACATCTCATCACTCCCCTACGCTGCGACGTCGGCGACTCATCCACCTTGCGCACTACATTGTGCTTCTTTTTTTGCTGCAACGAAAGTCTACCTACTATGATTTATATTCAACGCTGCAATGAATGGCATCCGACTACGACTATTCTACAACATCAATGACTTCTTATATCATTCTGCGTTCAACCTTCACGTCTCCTATACGCTGCGGTGTCCGGGGACGTTAAAATTATCGAAAGTAAAGTAAAGTAAAGTTGGCTCATCCCAGGTCTACGTCGCCTCTCCATCATGGTGCTCGCTACACAGTTTAGTAGTAATGTGAGGACCAGTTGGCCATTGGACAACACGATGACCTGCTCACAGTGGTGAAAAAACTTAAACTCCGATGGTATGGCCACGTCACCGGATCATCAGGTCTTGCAAAGACCATCCTGCAAGGCACAGTGCAAGGAGGTAGAAGAAGAGGGAGACCGAAAAAGAGGTGGGAGGACAACATTCGAGAATGGACTGGTTTGACACTGAGCGAAACAATCAGGGTTGCTGAGGACATGGAAAGATGGAGTACGCTGGTTAAACGATCATCTGTGGTGCCCCTACGACCTCCGTGTTATGGGATAGGATAGGATAGGAGGACCAGTTTCAGTACAAAGTAATTTTGAATAATTACTATTGTCTAAGTTGGTAATGTTTTTGATCGTTTTCCTCACGCAAAGGTTTTCACTGTGGGAGGTCATTCGTGATCAATGTATAGGCAGCGACTACATTACATTACATTACATTACATGGTCATTGCTTTAGGTCCAGCGGACTCTTCCGAGCCAAATCAGGACCAAAAAACCAAGACCACAAATTCGCTGAAAGAGGACTCGCCCCTGATCGGCATAAAAGATCTGCCGAAACAACCCTAGTGGCAACACTGAACGCACTCCACCAGCCGGTCACTTTACAATAAAGACATCCCACGAAGGGGACGCTGAGGCTATACTCTAATTTATCGAACATCCGTTTACAAAAACAAAATACAATACAAACATCATTATAAAATATCAACAAAACACATACATAGAAAATGCCTACATTGCGAAATAATAACATCATAGGAAGTCCCAGTGACCACCTGGCAGAAAGCGTCCAATATTCCCAAGCTGATCCAACAGACCTCACACACACGTTTTGTTCCAGAAGAGTTTTCAAGAAAAAAGGTAGATGACTGGTCTGGCGAAGAAGAAGATAGTATAGTAGATTGATAGAACAAAGTAGGAATGAGAAAAAACAAAGGAGAAAGATAGCGACAATGGGAATTTAAAGCACTCAATTTCCAGAAAGTGGGGATACTATTTATACTTAAACCCCCAGCACCCCCACGGGGGGTGAGGCAGCGATTGCCTGTAACAAACAAAGAAACAAACAAATAAATAAATAAATAAATAAATAAATAAAATCTATAATGAATAATGAGCGTAATCGGTGTTCTGTTTAGTTTAAGATCGTGCTACCTCTGTAAATTATAACATAAAAAGTGTTTCCCTTGATGACGTTGATATGACGTAATTGTATAACGACGTCATGTGTCCAGATAGCAAGTGACTTGCCGTTCCATGCGTATTTCATCACGCTCTACGTCATCCCTGTGTACTTCATGGCTGACATGCCCGTTGATCCCGGCATTTTCTTCCAGGCGAGTAATGCCCCTTTAATGACGTCATGCTATACAATAAATATATAACTATTTGCGGCATTTGTCGCAAGATAATTTTATAATGCTAATAATATTTTTTGCAGGTGTTTGCAATGTTTCTGTCGGTGTTGTGTTACTGAATAGAGGGCTTTTAATAATGTAACATTTGAAACCTGTGTAATAATTAATGTATTGGTTACGTCACGTGACGTCATTTTGCAGAATTGGCTATTTAATGTTTTCGTTTCCAGTTTAACCAGGGCTTGTCATTATAGATGCAGCCGCCACGAGGCTACTTGGAAGTTCATTTCCTTTCTGTTTTCTCTGTATAGTTGCTATATTTTTTGACGTCTTATTTATCGTTCAGGGACGTCATGTCTATGACCAGTTATTTTCCCGTAGTGTTTGTGTTTATCCACTTTCCAGCATTGTGTATTTTTGTTCGTGTGTGTGGGTGGAGGGTGGGTGGTGGGTGGGTTGGGATTTAGCAAGTTTAAATTTTTGATGTTGTAATGTTTTAATTCATGGTGTGTGTTCGTGTGCGTGTTCATGTATGTGTGTGTGAGTGTGTGTGTGCGTGTTTTGTGTGTGTGTGTGTGTGTGTGTGTGTGGTTTGTTTGTTTGGTTTTGGAATGACGTTATATTTGTAATTAGGCGACGTCATAGCTTCATTTTTTTTTTACGATTTTGTATTTATTACTCAGTGAAAGCATAGCTTCATTTATATGACGTCCCAGTGTAATTCAACGGCGCCATAGACATTTTTATGACGTTTTATTTGTAAATTCAGTCAAAGAATGTACAGCTGTACATTGTTTGATTCAGTGATGGCATAGGGGGGTTTTATTTTATTTTTTATGATTTAATTTGTTATAATAATAATAATAATAATAATAATAATAATAATAATAATAATAATAATAATAATAATAACGGGTTTTTATATAGCGGGTACTCCAGCCTACGACCAGACTCACCGCGCTTTACATAGTCAATGCATAAAAATACATGTACTCGATCAAACATCGCTTTTGTTACGATACACCAAAAGACGGAACAGTAAAAGTAAGAACTATTTACAACTAATGTATGTACAAAATGACAAAAAAAGACAAAAATAGAATAGCAGAAACTTATTCACAGCTATTTATATGCCCGAATAGACCCAGGAAAGGAAAACAGTATAAATATTTACAGCCGTGTAGACACTTACGGATCACACAGAAACAAAAGAGGAGAGAATGGCAGCGGGATACAAATCAGTATGAATAATGCAGTTTGAAGAGGTGGGTTTTGAGGGCCTTTTTGAATGCCTGTGTTGATTGTATGTTGCGGATATGGGAGGGAAGGGAATTCCACTGCTTGGGTGCAGAGTAAGCGAATGCACGTTGGCCGTATGTCTTAGTGCGGGTGACGGGAACTTTGAGTGTGCGAGTGTCAGCAGAAGATCTTAAAGTGCGTGAAGGAGAGTAGACAGACAGTAGATCAGCAAGGTAGGAAGGACAAGAATATAATGTAAGAATATATATCGTCACTCAGTTCTTTTTTTTTTTTTTTGTTCTTTTTTTTTTTTTTAACGACGTCATATCATTATTTTACAGGTCTTCGCCATCGTGTTTCTGTCAGTATTGTGCAGCCGAGGATTGGCAATGATGGCTGCAGCCTTCATGCCCACCTTCCAATCGTCCTGCTTCTTCGCTCAAACCCTCTTCTCCTTCTTCATCATGTCCGCCGGATTTTTTATCAACCTGGAAAACATTCTCGCCGGTAAGGTTATGCAGCGCTGAACTGTATAATATTAATAATAATAATAATAATAATAATAATAATAATAATAATAATAATAATAATAATAATAATAATAATAATAATAATTAGCCTATTATTATTATTATTATTATTATTATTATTATTATTATTATTATTATTATTATTATTATTATTTTTATTATTATTGTTGTTAGTAGTAGTAGTAGTAGTAGTAGTAGTAGTAGTAGTAGTAGTAGTAGTAGTAGTAGTAGTAGTAATAGCAATAGTTTTGTTGTTGTTGTTGTTTGCATTATAATGTAATTAAGGGTGTTGACTAACTGATTTGGTCCACATCATCATCATTATCATCATCGTCATCATCATCATGATCTCCATCATCATCATCCTCATCAACAACATCATCAGCAACAGCTTCACCACCCCCCTCACTCCCACCACCACCATAATCAAATCACCAAATCACTCATCAATCCATCCATTTATTTATTCAAGTATATGCCGTCGTCGTCATCATCATCATCATCTCAAGATTATGTCATCGTTATCCTTATCATCAATCATTCATTCAACATTATAACATCATCATCATCATCATCATCATCATCATCATCATCATCATCATCATTGTTACACTCCGTTCGATGTTGGTGTTTTCTATCAGTATCTGATTCAGCCCCGATGCTTGAATTCCTGATAGTTGTGTAACTCAGATTCGTTTATTCACACAGCCCGTCCAAACAGCATACAAGTCACAAAGTCGACGTATGAAGTTTTCCACTTTTATTCAGCATACATCAACAACTGCATACAATTCTCAATTCAACTCAACAACTTTCACAGCAACTTTCCAAATCACTATCAACAACTTTTCTCTCCACAACAATCTCTCAACAGGAACTCGGCACACGATTAAATAACCTCTCTCCTTTCCGGAAAGATTTCGAATACCGTAGAAATGACGCACTGCCACCAATCGAATAAAAGATCGTCATCACTGACTTACGTCATACATGTCAAAAGAATGTTCTCCAGTATCTACGTCCATCAAGAAGCTTCGATCGTTAGTAAACAAACGGATCCAGAAGATTCTCCAACAATATCGACTAACGCAAATCATCAACGTTATACAAAGCCTCTCCTAACAACAATGCAAACTCAAATCAAAGGTAAATAAACACCATTATTGAATACTTTGCAAAACGAAACGATTAGATCTATCGTGCGCGCTTCCGACATACTTTCGTTCACGTTTCAACGTAACATAACCCCCCACTCAAGAAGAAATTTACCCAATTTCTTTCAACAACGTTGAAACGTAATGCACAAAACAAAATTCAGAATTAAAACTTATTTCAGCCTGTCTGAACACTATCAACGTTCTCAGTTCATTCACACAGAGTCAATGGTTTTCATCTTCAAATCTGTCTGGATATTGTCAATGTTCACAGTTCATTCACACAGAGTCAAAGTTTCTCATCTGCAAGTCTTTCTGGATACTGTCAATGTTCACAGATCATTTACACAATCAACGTTTTTTCATTTTCAAGTCTGTCATTACCAATATTCTTAGTTCGTCCACACAGTCAATGTTCTTTCGTTCGCAAGGAATCGACGCCCTCGTCAGTTGCGGTCGTCATCGGCCCAGGGTCAAAGACGATGATCACGTGGGCTTCCCTGGAATCATTGCGTCCTCCGTTGTCTTTTTCTTCCGTCGGATGTCCGACGCAGTCGACGTTGTCAGCTCCCAGGATGCATTCGCTGGGTCTCACTGTCAGGTTGGCTTCTGCGGGACGGTGGAAAGGCTCCCTCAAGGTCTGCAGATGCTCCTTCCAGGTCTGGGTGTGGACTTCATGTTCGACCAAATTCGTAGAGCCTGGGACATCATTGAAGCTATGAGGAAACTCGCCCATAAGGTCCTTGAGCTCCAACTTTTGACCTTCCGTCAAGCCTGGTCCTAGCTTAACATCATCGATGCCTTCGTTGCTATCGAAGTCTCCCAGTTCCAACAGTTCTTCGCTGTCAAAGCTGTCGTCGGTCACAGCTGCTGTGGCTGCGTGCACAGTCTCTGATGGCCTTTCCACGTACAGCTTAAGGAGGTTGGCGTGGTATATCTTGGAATGCTGGCCGACCTTCACCTTATAGTCGTTGATCCCCACCACGGTCTCCACTTCGTACGGGCCTTTCCACTGCATCAGCAACTTATTGTGGTCGGTAGGTAGCAGCACCAGCACTTTGTTGCCAGGTTTAAACTTCCTGCTCACGGCCCTACGATCGTAGTAGTGCTTTCCACAGTCTTGGGACTTCTTCAGGTTTTCTCTGGCTATCTCGAGAGTCTGCTCCAGCTTCTCTCGTAGCTCAAACACGTACTGGTAGCTGTTCTTCACCTCTGGGGTGTCTACTTCTTTCGTCCACAGTTCTTTTAGGATGTGCATCGGCCCTCGGATGGTTCTTCCGTACAGCAGCTCGAACGGAGAAAAGCCGGTGGACTCCTGCGGTACTTCTCTGTAGGCGAAAAGTAAGGCGTTAATATAGCGATGCCATTGTCTGGGCTGCTCGCTGCACAGTTTCTTCAGGGTGGACTTCAGCGTAGCATTGAACTTCTCGACAAGCCCGTTGCACATCGGATGGTAGGGTGTCGTAGTCAAATGCCGGATGCTCAGCAGTCTGTTGACCTCCTTCATGCAGTCAGAGACGAACTGCGTCCCAAGGTCTGTCAGAATTTCTTCGGGCACTCCAAGTCTACTGAACATGTCCACCAGTGCCTCTGCTACAGTTTCAGTGTCAATCTTCTTCAGTGGCACTGCTTCTGGGTACCGAGTCGCATAGTCCACTAAAGTCAGTACCCACCGATGACCTTCTTCACTCGGAGGTCTTATTTCGCCGATTAAGTCTAAGGCCACCCTCTTGAAAGGTCGGTCGATCAGAGGCATCCTCTGCATAGGCACTTTCGGGACCCTTCCTCGAGGTATGGTCTTCTGGCAAATGTCACATGATCGGCAGAAACGGCTGACGTCCGCATGAAGTCCTGGCCAGTAGAACACCGCCTGGATTCTGTCCGACGTCTTCTTGATACCTAGGTGACCTCCCATGATTGAGTCATGCGCTACTTCCATCACTTGGCGCCTTAGGGGTAACGGTACCAATACTTGACGTAGTGGTTTTCCTCCGTTGACCCTCGGGTGCTGGAAGATTCGGTACAGGATCTTGGCCTTCACCTCAAAATAGACCGTGCCACTGCGTTTAGTCACGTGATCTTGGCGGTTCCTGTACTTGTTTAAAGTGCTATCAGCTTCCTGGAGCTGAATCAGCTTATCTCTGTCCACGATGGCAGCTTTGGAGTTGTCGGCGACCTTCAGTGGCGTAGACGTCTTGTCTCTCTTAGCCTGGGCCCTGGTAGTAACAGCACCGACGATCTCTGGTCGGCAGGGCTGAGCCGGAGTAACCACATTGTCCCGTAGCAGCTCTGTAAGGTCTCCATCGGGAAATGGCAATGGATCCTCCTCCACAACTTCGACGCGTTGGATTGAGGCAGGACTCCACTCTGGATCGGGGTCGTCGGGTCGTCTCGCGCCGTCGATATTCCCGATCATCAAATCATACAGCGGCTTCTTCAGGCAAACCGCTTCGACTTCGCCTATGTAGAAAGGGGTGTTGACATGAATCTTCGCAACTGGCGCTCTCACACATTTGCTGTCGGCCATAAGTGTCCATTTTGAATCGCCAGTGAACTGTTCTTTAGCGATTAGGTCTTCTCTGACGATGACCCCACTGCAGCCAGAGTCTCTTAAAACAGTCACTTCATGATTTCCGACGCGTCCCTTGGAAACAGGCATGTTCTGGACGGTCACAGCTGCGCTGGCGACGACGGGGATAGATTTTCCGTTGGCAAGGAGAAGTTGGCCATCGGTCATGCACTCTTGCACGTCCGCAGGAGTAGCTGTGCGCTTGGTCTCACTCGGAAGAATGACGCTCCCGCCGCACACTTGATGGTCAGATCTACTGGTTTGCCGTTGATTGGAGAACCGCCTCTGCCGGTTGCCCGCCGCTGAATTGTCCGTACTGCTCCGCTGTCCGCTACTTTTGTTTTGAGGACAGTTAGCCGCTCTGTGGTCTGTAGCGTTGCAAGTGAAACAGCCTCTTGAATGCCCTTCCCTGGGAGGAGGCGTGGAGTCAGTCTGTCTCTGGCTCGTCTGGCTCCCTTGGATCTGGTTCCCATGGTTTCCAGTCTTCTGAAAATGTTTCGTCGCGCTGGGTGGCCCCAGGGTTTTCCCATGAGCGATGAGATATCTTTCAGCAGCCTCAGTCACATCTTTAAGCGTCTGCAGCTTTTGTTCTTCTAAGTGGGTCGCTAGGTCCTTGTGACAGGCATTGAGAAATTGTTCCTTCACGATCAGGTCATGGAGACTGTCGTAAGACTTCGTTTCGCCTGATAACTCCACCCACTTGTGTAGATATGACGACATGCGCTCCACAAACTGCTTTGGCGTCTCGTCTGACTTAGGCCGGCATTCACGGAAGCGTTTACGGTAGCCCTTCTCTGTAAAGTTGTAGCACTGCAACAGGGCCTCTTTCAAGACGTCGTAGTTTTTGGCGTCATCGTTCGACAGTCTGGTGTAAACTTCGAGAGCTTGCCCCGTCAGAAGTGCACTCAGTCGAATCGCCCAGTCTCGAGGTTGCCAATTGAAGCTTTCGGCGAACCTTTCGAATCTCGCCAGATAGCTGTCGATCTGGTCCTTCCCGTCGACGAAAGCTGGCAATTTTGGAGCCGTATGGTCGTTGGTGACTTGTGGCGCATGCTGATTGTTCTGGATACGCGCCAACTCTAGCTGGTATTGATGCTCAGCTTCTAATCGTCTCTCTTCCATCTCTCTTTCTTGACGCTGCTCTTCTCTTTCTTCACGGCGACGCTGCTCTTCTAATTCTCGTTCTTCACGGCGACGCTGCTCTTCTAATTCTCGTTCTTCACGGCGACGCTGCTCTTCTACTTCTAGACGCTTCTGTTCTAGTTCTATTTCTTTTTCTAGACGCTTCTCTTCCAATTCTCTTTCTCGTATTCTCTCCTGAGACTTGACGTACTCCGTCAACTGTTTGCCTTTTAGATTCAGTTCAACCCCTTTCTGCCAGAAGTCAGCCATCTTGATGCTTCTGGAAAGTTCTTTTCAAGAAAGTTCTTTTCTGGAAGGTTCTTCTTCTAGAAAGTTCTTGACTGTAGAGTTCTTTTTTTCTGGAAAGTTCTTGACTGTGCTGTACCTTTCTAGACTGTTCTAGAACAGCACGCTTTCTGCAGTAGCGCTGATGCTTGTTACTAGTCGCCTTCGTTGACGCAGGCCCCGCTGTCCTCGTCGTATGCGACGCTGCACCACGCTGGTGTTGATGTATACGCTCCTGTGCTGAAGTAGACACGACGTCCGCTCGCCGCTCTCTGTAACACTGGCGATGTAGCTCCGAGACTGTCCCTCGACGTAGTCTTGCGGCAGCCACGTAGTCCCGCTCTGTTGTTCGCTCACGAAGCAACTCTTCGGCGACTACACGCCCTTGCAGTCAACCCGAACCTATCGGTGATGTAGTCCCAGTATGTTGGCCCCTCTCGACGCAACTCGTTGGCGGCTACCCTCGATGACTGCCTCTCGTAACGTTGACTCGCTTGTTGTAGCAGTTGAACCCTTGGCTATGGCGTGAATCGCGGCTTGACCCCCAAAATGTTACACTCCGTTCGATGTTGGTGTTTTCTATCAGTATCTGATTCAGCCCCGATGCTTGAATTCCTGATAGTTGTGTAACTCAGATTCGTTTATTCACACAGCCCGTCCAAACAGCATACAAGTCACAAAGTCGACGTATGAAGTTTTCCACTTTTATTCAGCATACATCAACAACTGCATACAATTATCAATTCAACTCAACAACTTTCACAGCAACTTTCCAAATCACTATCAACAACTTTTCTCTCCACAACAATCTCTCAACAGGAACTCGGCACACGATTAAATAACCTCTCTCCTTTCCGGAAAGATTTCGAATACCGTAGAAATGACGCACTGCCACCAATCGAATAAAAGATCGTCATCACTGACTTACGTCATACATGTCAAAAGAATGTTCTCCAGTATCTACGTCCATCAAGAAGCTTCGATCGTTAGTAAACAAACGGATCCAGAAGATTCTCCAACAATATCGACTAACGCAAATCATCAACGTTATACAAAGCCTCTCCTAACAACAATGCAAACTCAAATCAAAGGTAAATAAACACCATTATTGAATACTTTGCAAAACGAAACGATTAGATCTATCGTGCGCGCTTCCGACATACTTTCGTTCACGTTTCAACGTAACAATCATCATCATCATCATCATCATTCTTCAAGATTATATCACCATTATCATTATCATCATCATCATCATCATCATCATCATCATCATCATCATCATCATTATTCAAGAATGCGTTATCAGCAGCAGCAGCAGCATTAATTCATTAATAGAAGTTTACGTGTGTGCGTGTGAATGTGTGTGCGTGTGTGCGTGCAGCGTTCAAGTGGGTTTCAGTGGTGTCCTATCTACGGTGGGGCTTTGAAGGACTGTGCCTCATCGAGATCAAACCCCAAGAGTTCTCCTGCGAAGACGAACTGCAGCCCGGCAGCTGCGTCAAGAACGGTAGCACAGCGCTGCAGCTGTATGCTTTCTCCGAGGGCACGGAGTGGCAGTCCCTTGTAGGCCTGGGAGGGACGCTGGTCTTCTTCTTCGCCGTCATGTTTGTAGGGTTGATACTGATCCCGCAAGAGCCTGAAGAACACAGTTAAAAGTACAAAACATAGCTAGCTCCTGTACAAACTGCATCTTCATCGTCGTCGTCGTCATCATCATCATCATCGTCATCATCTGCAGTAGCAGTAACATTATAAACGATTCTATTTTAGGGTTAAAAGATCATCCCTGAAAAGTGTAATCAGTATACACTTAAGATCCACCACAAGAAAAGCAACATGAACCAGAACAACAAGATGTATGGGTGTATGGTTGAAATAATTTCAAGAACCTGGCGACCACAGAGGCCCGCGTACTCTAAATAATGCATCGAACAGGAACAACTACTGAGTTGCTACGAAAATTAAACAATTTTGTTTTGTTTTTTTAAATGTTCGTATTATTTATTATCCAGCGGGCAACAACGGACAGTTTGCTTAAGGGACGCTAATCCTGCTCGTTTATAGTTTCGCTATGAATCCTTAAACACAGTTATGTCCCTTACATTATTACGCCTGCTTCCTTGACGGCGTCAAACATACAGCGTAGCTTTAGGCTTATAGATTACGCGAGGTCTACTCCCTCTCATTTTAAAAGGAGGCCTCGTCTAGTCTCAGCCACGCCGTCCCGAATGTGCGAAAGTGTCCGGGGACGTTAATCTAAATAACGAAACGAAGTCAGCCACACTGTGAGTCAAAAATACAGGCACTCGCTTATTTACTTTGTTGTCGTTTGTTTGCTCCATTATTTTCATTGCGTTTTCGTATATTATGTTTAGCAGTGTGACATTGTGCGTTTCAATGCAAAATTAATTGGATGACATTCAATCGTTGTTATTTTCTGCCGCCATACTAGTTTCAGACATCCCTCCCTCTCTCTCTCTCCCTCCCCGTCCATCTCTTTCCATCCACCTCTCTCTCCCTCTCTCCCCCCTCTCTCTTTCTCTCCCTCGCTCCCTTTCTCTCTCTCTCTCTCTCTCTCTCTCTCTCTCTCTCTCTCTCTCTCTCTCTCTCTCTCTCTCTCTCTCTCTCTAATACACGTTACTGCTGCAATTTCGAACTGTATTTAGCTTTTAAAATGCAAGACCATTATTTTTTTTAAATTCTCAGATGATAAATATTGATTGCTGAAATGAATTTTAAATTTTTTTTTAAATTCAATCTCTTATGGATTGGTTGATTTGATTGATGTGTACATTGATTAGTGCTTGGATAGATTGTTGGTTGGTTGGAGTAGCTGTTAAATTATGTCTGATAGATGTATGTATTACTGTAAGTAGTTTTCCTTTCACCATGGCAAGTCTTAAAGTTCCCCATCCTGCTATCCCTCATTATTGACTGTGAGTACGGCTCCCGGCCTGGGCTAGGAACGTCTTTTAATGTTGTTTCACTGCTGTGTGTAAAACGATAAAAAGTTCCGAAGTCAAAATCAACCTTTAGAACAAAGATAGCTTTTCCGAACACTGGAGAATCAGGTAGAGAGGAACTAATCACTGTTACCAATGACGATTTTCTGTTAGCTGACAGTATCACACTGCCAACCTTTATTGCTATTGTCCGTATAATTTACCTGTCTGCAGTTGTTAATCCTATCCTTTCCTATCCTATCCCGTAACTCAAAGGTCGTGGGGGCACCATAGATGATCGTTTAACTCGATCTTTCTCTGTTATCAGCAAACCTCATGGCTTCGTTCAGTGTCAGACCAGTCCATTCTCGAATGTTGTCCTCCCACCTCTTTTTCTGTCTCCCTCTTCTTTGGAGTAAGGTTGTTGTTAGCGTGTGTGGTGGGATTTCAACTTTAAATTGTTCGATTTAATGCAATGTAATGTTGTTGTTTTTTTGTGTTTTTTTTTCATGCGTGAGATTGAAGTACGTACGTGGTTTAAATCACAAGCACGTGAAAGCGCGTAGTAAAAATAAAATAGTAAAACTGAATTCGTATATAGACTAGACATATGCCATCCAAAGTTTTTAGATGAAAAAGTACATGCTCAAAATTGATTGTGGAATTTGTAAGATATACTAATTTATTAACTACCTAATTGATTCACCGATTGTTTGAATGATTGAACAGTTCGTTGGTTGCTTGATTGATTGAAATTGGATTATAGACCTATGCCATCCAAAGTTTTGAAAGGAAAAAGTAAATACTCAAAATTTAATGTGGAATTTGTAAGATATACTAATTTATGTACTGCCTGATTGATTGTTTGATATATTTATTGAACATAATTTGATATATTTATTGAACATAATTTGATTTAAGCTTATTTGTGTATTACACTAATAATCGTAAATCATTGTGCTGCAATTAGGGTTTGTTGCGTGAAAAGTTAAAGAAAAATAAAAAGAAGAAGAAATAAAATGAACAATTCAATCAATTCAACTGAGCGTGTACAACATTTTACAAACATTATATTTTATTACGTTTAATTTTTTTTAATCTGTTGTATTCACTATTTATTTTAATGGTTTATATTTTTCATCGTTTCGTTTTGTTTAGTTTAGATTTTCTCTTCAACACCAAACTCACAATCAAGGTCCTGTTTCACTTTCTGTCGATGATCGACGCACCTCCGAAGTCGCCACAAATACAGGCCTCTACGATTGTTTTTTGCATCCTTCCACTGGGCATATACTTCCTCCACCGTTTTTATACTTCTCCCACTCGTTTTCTGGCTCTAACAATCGTCGTTTTTGGCAATTTGCCATATTTAAAAGTCACGCATCAAGCTTTGATAAAAGCGAAACAAGCCAGACCGGAACTTGGTTTCATTCTAACCTCGTTTTAATTTATAATGGCGATACCCACGAGTTTTTATGAGAGGTGCCGGAAAGTTGTGAATATGTAGAAGATGAAGGGTGTAGGTTGAGGTGGAGTGACGTGTCGGAATCTCCCACAGTCCGCGTCAGCAGCTTCGACTTCTGTACTGCCACCGCAGGGTGGGCCCCGTACCACACCGACGGTGCGTCCTCCTCATCCCCGCATGCTGGGCGACTGTGGGACTGAACGTCTCCGTGAGCAGGTGTGAGCTCAAAAGCCTATGGACCGCCGCAGTAGTAAATGCTGGTCGGCAACCGCCCCAGTGGAAAACGCAGGTCGGCTAGGCAAGCTGAACAGGTAACCGCCGCAGTGGAAATGCAGGTTGGCAAGATGGTAGGAATGGAAGGTTCCCAACACCTAAGCGAATGGCAAATTCTGGAGCTCGAAGAAGACAGACTCCTGGTAATGCCAACCTCCTAGGAGCTTGCGCTGCCTCGTTCTGAGCTGGCATGCCCTTCTTTGACTGTCGCTGTTCAGCCACTCTATCGATGAGTGTGAGTGATGTTGATGGACACACACAAGGTAGGTAGGTAGGTAGGTAGATTAAAGTCTCGCGTCACATGAGCGAATAAGGGACTGGGAAGGAGGGGACGGGGGGGGGGGGGTATCGGGTTGAACACACACAAGCAGACAGAGCGTTGCTTATATAGCCTCTCTCCAATCGAGCAAAAGTTCGAACATTCCAGCATGACGCAATAACACCCAATCAAAATAAAACTCGTCGATCATCGGAACTATGCACTGTCTTACGTCATTATGTGAGGAGAATCACTTAGCTATTACCAGATCTATCTCGAAGCTTCGGTCGATAGTAAACAAGTAATTCCAGAAAATTCTCAACAATATCGACCGAATGAAAATTATCAACTTTATGCAAAATCAAATCAAAGGTACACTCTGTTATCGCATGCTTTGCAAAATAAAATGATCGGATCCATCGTGCGTGTCTGAATCGTAACATTCTTTTTCTACTTCTTCTTCTTAGTCGATCTCTCATATCTCTATACATCTACAAGGGCATTACACGCTGAAAGTGGATCCTCGATAACGAAGGAGTAAATAGCGTATCACATATAGGCATTACACAGAGTGATAGTGGATATCCTATCCTATCCCGTAACTCGAAGGTCGCTGGGGCACCACAGATGATCGTTTAATCAGCGTACTCCATCATTCTTTCTCTGTCCTCAGCAACCCTCATAGCAAGCTTCGTTCAGGGTCAAGCCAGTCTATTCTCGAATGTCGTCCTCCTACCTCTTTTTCGGTCTCCCTCTTCTTCTGCCTCCTTGCACCACGCTAGATAGCGTACCTGTGTATCTCTTTAATGCCCTTGTGGTACGTGTTCCTCCTCTTTGTCGACTGCCTCTGAACTTAAAATCACTCTCTCACACGCTATGACCGTCGATATCTAGGCGAACATATTATTTACCTACCAACCCACGACCTCTCATGCACACATTCCCACCCTCCCCTTCACCCCTAACAGGCGAACATCAATGAAGGCAAAATGGCGAACTTCATTCAGTCAAGATCGAAAAGCCTAGCTCAGCTGGCTTTGGCAGCGAGTCAAGCATAGGCCTAATAAACGTGGAGAATCGGTGACTAAACAAAACAAAAGTCAGTCACGCCACTTCAGTCACTTAGCCGCAACGTGAGCGGCCTAGTTTTTTATGAATGGCTCTTCAAGATCGATCGCAACAATCATAACACAACCGCCTGGCTTTTTCATTCATCGCGGCCCGCAAGATCTCGCCTTGTGAATCGCCCCGTGCTGTCGGCAAGTATAAACAATGACACACACAGTGGGGAAGGGGCGTGGTTCGCCCGTTGAACTCTGTTATGACGTCATCAGCTTAGCAAGTAGAAGGCTTCAACGTAAATTACTGTCCAACCTAACTACCTCGCGAACTTAGCTGTTTAGCTTTAAAATAATGGTTATTATTTGTTTGAGCAAGATTGGATTTTCTTAATTTTTTTATATTTTGGAGGAGGAATTTATGTTCCAGCTAACTTTTCAACAGCATGAATATCCAGACCAACTTCCCACGGTGTTTACGGTGGTTAGTACAGATGATGTTTTTATTTTTAATGCGCTGTGAGCCGCAAGCGTCTCTGAGCCGTTTCATTGGTTCGTTCTGACAAGGTAATTTACATGAGAAATATCAATGTACAACAGATACTGCAGGAACGTTCTAATGGCGGTTAAATGACCTTCATCAAAAGTTTTATCATTCCCTGACAATTTTTAAATAGAGAGCTTGAATGTTTTACACTGAAATAAACAAGGGGAAAACAAATGTCCATGATAAGGTTATTTGCATAATAGAGCATGCACTATATTTGAAAACCCAGTGCAGGAGCAATTTGCTTTAAATATTCATACGCCATACTTTTGTTTTTTTTTCTTTTCATAATAACTACATTTACTACATTTGTCATCTCTATCAGGTTATAGAGGGGTTCAAAATAAATTTTCTTTGTCGCAAAAAATCGAATTGCGCAGAAATAATGCGCATTGTTTGGAACTATTTTTCTTTCGTGTCAGATTCTTCCACCGGTTGTGATGAGATGCATTTCCTGTCATGGAAAATAGAATAGATCTCTATGTGTATAGAACAATTTAATTCTATTTTTCTTCGGCGTGAATGGGGACCATGTATTCTAAAAGATGACACATCATCCCAGCAATAAGTAAGTACATGTTCAATCTTAACGTTGGGGTTTATCGCGACTCGCCATTTCGTGTCTGAAGTCAGAGGAAGGTGAAAGAATTTCACCGACAAACATGGAGGAGAGTGCAATTCAGCGAACTGATTGCGAACGTTTTCAGTCATTTTCCGGAATTCTGGCTATTGAAACTCGTTAAACTGTGTAGTTTAGGCAACAAACTAATTCTTGGATTGTATGATAGTCTGTGTTGATGGCGATGTGATGCTCCAAACGGACGTCTGCTTTGGCCTTTATTGCACGGGAAGTGCTGGGCGCATTGTGCCCCATTCATTCATAAACTCTAATGAATGATAAAGGTCACGGGGTATTTGTCTTGGTCTAATCATTCATGTCCATCCTGACCGGATTACAGGCTTTTAGCACGGACCTTATTACGTTTAAACCCTGAGGTCAGTGATTGTGTAGTAGCTGGTGTGTTTGACCCGCGTCTTTCGTTGTGCACTCTGCTCTAGTCAAGCGGAAGAGGCTTAGGTAGCGATTCAGGGGGGCAGGCAAAAGAAACGGTCGTTGAACTAGTACCGAGTAGTAGATAGTTGCCACTTGTGTGCTCATTATCTTCATCCTGTCATGGAGGTTACCATAGGGCCACAGTTTCTTCTGTCACTGCTGCTAGTCTCTAGAGTGGTTAGGAATTTTCCTATGGCAAGGTGTGTACGCTATTTATTAAAGGCAAAGCACACACATGAAATATAATATTGCTTTGAATTTGACATTTATAATTTAATTATACCTTGTTAAATTGTTGATAACCTTTTTTTAATGTATTATTTTTGATTTTAATATCATTTCAATGTACTTCCTAGTTTTATTATTTAATGCTTGTTAAACATCTTGCATGTGTTTCACTTTGTCTATAATACACCTGCATGTATTCATTCAGCTGTACTATTTGTCATTTGTGTGCATAAGCTTTATGTTCAGCTGTAATGTTTATGTTTGCAATTTGCACCTGGGCTTTCCAATAAAGTGGAAATGAAAGTTGAGGGTGGGAATTTCACAGTTAACAATGATCTCACATTGTAGTATAGTCTCAGTATTATTGTATTACTTAGTATAGTATTTCATTCTTTGAAAATTGTGATTAGAATTTAGAGGATCTACTTATTTGCTAGTCTTACAATGGGATTTTTTCATGAGTTTATTCTAGTTATCTTTTGTTATCTTTCACTTTGTCATGGTTTATCATGTAGAATTGTGTGGGTGTTTTGTTTTTTATCCATCAAATGTTTTCTGTATTATTATTTACCTACATTTCATTTTGTACTGTTACAGTTATGTCTTGATGTACTGCTGCCATAACCAGTAATTTGAGTAAATGTGACAGCTTTGCATCTTTTTTCCTTTTTTTGTGGTTATAATAACGATTTTGTCTAAAATTGAGAAAATCAAGAACTGGTTGGGTGAGATTGTTTACTGTAAGTGTAAATGGTGGTCTGCGAAGTACATACATTGTACAAGTTTTAGCTTGTGTGTGTGGGACATTCACGCAGTAGACCCCCATAAAGTATCAGAATAATCAGTATGACGATTCATCGATTGCGGTTGCTGTACAGAAGAAGTGATGTGAATACACTAAGCTAAAGTGAACAGTAATGATGAAGTAGGCTTACAATAATAATGTTGGTTGCTTTACTTAGCTGGCTACAAGGTAAGATTTTTTATTTTTTTTAATGTACGGTAAAAGTATCCATTCATAGCTATAGTATTATCAATGACCAGTGTAAATCCTTTGATTCAGATAAGTGACAACCTGATTCTGTGAGTAGAAGTACTAGAACTCCATTGTTCAATTTGACTGGCATGCATGAAAAGAATGATGATGTCCAAAGACTGTGATGTAAAGAATGGGCAGAACTCATTTTTTGTCCAATTCAGATTTATCCCAGTGCTCCACCATTCACTAACTCAGGGTTGACAGTAAAATATTAATACAAAATTCTGAGGTTCTAAAGTGTATTTAATGTACATTTTTAAAGGATTATGACTATGCTTCTTCTCACACATTGGCACCTTGGACTCCTCGAGTTAGACCCTGGTTCAGCTGACATGGTAAAGTAGGAACAATTGTAATTTGTAATGATAATTATTATAAGAGTTGAAGTTATTTGAGCATAGTTAGAGACAACCTATGAATAATGCAGAGGATTGTTTTCCCATGATTAACAATGCGCTATGCATTTAAAAAAAAAATTTAAGATAAAGGTAGAATCAAAACAAGCATACGATTTGGAAGATGATGTTGATGCATGTGATATGACCCTCTTTACCCCTCCCTTCCTCTCCCAAACAAAAAATAATAATTTAATAATAATATATAATTTCAGGACCACAGGAAATTTTTTCATTTTAAATTGGAGAAGGGATCGGAGGGGTACTAGTCTGTAGATGAGAAGAGGGTTTGACTACAATAGTTCTGCTGTGATTAAAATACATATAGCGATGGTCCTGTCTTTCCAAATTGGCTTCAACCTCGCCAGGGCAGCAGTTGTTTGTGCGATGCTGGAGAGGACTTCCTGTCAAGGACCCATTGTCTGATACAATGGCTCCTAAATATTTGAAGCTATGCACTGTGTTGAGGGATTGGCCTTGGACTTTGATGTCCGCTTTGATGCCATTGGTGTTGTTGGTCATCATTTTGGTCTTCTCTGCTCTTATTTCCATTCCATAGGCTCTGGAGGTGGTGTCAAGCCTCTGCACCAGCTGTTCAAGTTCTTGTTCCTCTCCAGCCAATCCATCAATGCCATCCGCAAAACGAAGGTTGGAGATTGCTTTACCCTCTATGCTGACTGCCTTCGTGATCTGAAAGGGCATCTGACATGATGCGCTCTAGGAAGATGTTGAAGAATGTTGGAGAGAGTAGTCGTCCCTGATGCACACCGATTGTTGTTCTGAACCAGTGTCCGATGACCCTGTGATGGAGGACTGCACTGGTAGCCTTGTCATACAGGCTTTTGATGACTTCAATAATTTTAGGGCTGATGTGTACACTCTCATGGTTGCCCACAGAGCTGCATGCCAGACTTGGTCAAACGCCTTTTTGAAGTCTACGAACACATAAAATAGATGATGTTGGTGCTGTAGGTATTTCTTGCAATTATTCTGAGGTTGAAATTCTGTTCGGTGGTACTTCACCCTTCCCTGAATCCTGCTTGTTCTTCAGCTATGATTTGTTCAGCTTGGGTTTTCAATCTGTTGAATATTATTTTCAGGAGGACCTTACTGGGGTGGCTGATGTTGGGGTAATTTTCACATTCCTGAACCTTTTTGTGTTTTTAGTTAAATATTATAATTTATACTAGCTGAAACTGAAAGTGAAGTAAACCCAACCCATAATATTAATACATTGGAATATCATTCAATATGTTGCCTTCCATTTTAGTATTATTGTGTCACAAGTATACTGGAGCCTATTTGGTTCCTGTGGATTATGTGGCCAGTGTGGATTTTAGAGTATGCTCATGAATCAGACAGAAGGAGAGGACTTTCACACTCATCTAGTCACAGCTAGGCTAGGATTTCAGGGCAGCCAGAATCTTTATCAGGATTTGCTGAAGCCGTGTGAGTGCAAGGCTGAAACTGAAAGAGAGAGAGAGAGAGAGAGAGAGAGAGAGAGAGAGAGAGAGAGAGAGAGAGAGAGAGAGAGAGAGAGAGTATCCATAATCTGAGTTGTGTTCTCAGTGTGTTGACATTTCTTATTTGTTATTGATCAATGAGTTGAACATTGTACTTGTAGTAATATTTTGTTGCACTGAAAATTTTGTTTAATGAATGAGTTCTAACAATTATTTTACCTCTATTGTACCCCAGTGCTTTGGTTCTTCTTCTCTTGTTACTTGTCTCATTTCAACATTCAACTGTCAAGATACATACATGTATTAATGGACCCCTTAAATGAACAAGGAAATTAGTAGTACTACTAGTAGTAACAGCAGTAGTGTTGTTGTTTGCATTATAATATAATGTAATTAATTAACAGTGTTGACTAACTGGTTTGGTCCACAGTCTGGAAAGTAGAGACCAAACCTTTTATCGTCGTCGTCCTCATCATCATTTTCATCAGTGTTGACGTCATCTATTAATTTATTTTTTAATTCCTTTATTCAGCATTATATCATCGTCGTCATCATCATCAGCAGCAGCAGCACTATCACCACCCCCACCACAATCATTTCATCCATCCATTTATTCATTTGTTCAAGTTTATGCCGTCATCATCACCATAAGGCATAATCATCGTCATCTCAAAATTATATCATTCATTCATTGTTATAAAGGAAATGTAGTGTGTTGCTGACAAATCAACATTGTTGTTATTTTCTAATGATGATAGTTGATACTGACTTTTCAATGCGGGCATCCTATCTGGTGTACAGGGCTGAGCTTTAACGTTCGCCAACTCGCCAATGGCCCCTAAAAATAGTGTGTGGCGAGCTCGATTTGGGGTACCATTCGCCCGGCTGGCGACTTGAAAATACCGCCAGTGGTAGAGATTCTGTACCTGTACACGGACTTTGACTTGCAATGTAAAACAAAACACGCGCCAACCGCTTCTGCAGTCAGCACCGGAGACCCGTTCCGATGCATGCTAGGAAGTTAGGTAACGCTAGCAAAGCGAGGGATTTGCGAAGTAAAAATAGCCTTTTCTCGCGAGACTTTCTTCTTTCCCTCGCCGCGAAAGGCTACTGCCTTGCGAGATCCTAGCCTTCTTGCTTCCTTGCGTGTATCGGAACGAGTCTCTGACTTCCTTAATGAGTCACGCGAGACTTGCCGTACTTTCGATATTCCCCATTCTCAGTCTTTTGTCAATCTCGAACGATGTGGCGCTTTTTAAGCGGTGTCTCGGAGCCTCCAGCAAAAAAAATAAAGTCCGAAGAAGAAAAAAAAACAGCTGAAGAAAACACACCCAAGCTCCTTCAAGTTTTGGAACATTGAGGAGGAGGATGTCGATGATGAATAAATTATACAGTGCTTGTTTTAAAAAATGAAACAGTGTTGTTGAAATTTATCTTGTTTATTAGCTGCAATAGTTATACAGTTTTAAAAAAATGACCGTGCTTTCAATCAAGGGGTCTAGTCTGGCAACCTGAGAAATATTTTGGCAACTTCAACTTCCCAGATTAGGAGCCCGGCTGGCTCCTTAGCCTGGCTTGCTAAATCTCAGCACTGGTGTAGTGCTTTGCTGTTCAAAGCTACTTCTTGCCATTTTGGCAAATATGTTCGATGCTATCTTTCAGCTAAACTACTGCCAGGAATAAATGGATGACATTTTCTTAGACTTGCTGCTGTGTGCCACATCTAAATTTATAAAATATTTGTTAAATACGCTACAGTGAAATAAAATGCAAATTTATGAACTGCAGTGGCAAATTCACAAAAGGCAAGTACGCTCTCAGCGCTTTGTTGAATTATTCAAAGCGCTGAAACAGCTGGTCTTGAATGCACCCCTGTAATGCGATGTATTAACTCTGTTTTGCAAAGCGATGCATAATTCCTAGAGATAGGAGATAGTGCTATCCAAGAAACGCATTTTTTTTTTTGCAATGTCAGTGATGGTCTGTTTTTTTGTGGGTTTGACTTTGAACTTTATTTTTGTCAACAGTATAGAAATTAACACCCAAAAAAGACTTTGGTTATATGTGCAAATGTTTTGAACTGTGAAAGTTAAATGTTATAATTCCTTATGAAGTAATAAAACGGCATTGTATCTACTTTATTGTATAGTATGTATTCACTGTGCTAGTGCTACCAACCTGTCACCCCTTGGGGTCATGAGCAATCTTGCCACGGTAGATTGTTCTAACCTATAAAGGGAAAAGTGAAAGCCCCAGTTGAAAACCTGTCTTGCCTTTGTAGGCATGACCAATTCACTGCGGCAACAGTACCCCCGTTGGGGTGCCGGGGGTTTCAGTATAAATAGTATCCCCACTTTCTGGAAATTTAGTGCTTTAAATTCCCACTGTCGCTGTCTTCCTCATTTACTCTTTCCCATTCCTGCTCTGTCCTATCACTCTGCTATACTATCTTCTTCTTCGATAGATCAATGACCTACCTTTTTTCTTGAAAACTCTTCCTGGACAAGACTCCTTGTTTGTGTATCATGTATGGGGTCTGTTGGATCAGCTTGGGAGTGTTGGACGCTTTCTGCCGGGTGGTCACTAGGGCTTCCTATGATGTTATTAGTTAGCAATATAGGCATTTTATATGTATATGTTTTGTTGATAATTTATAATGATGTTTGTATTCTATTTTGTTTTTGTAACCGGGGGTTCGAGTAGTTGGGGTAAAGCCTCAGCCGTCCCCTGCGTGGGATGTCTTTATTGTAAAGTGACTTGTCAGTGGAGGGCGTTCAATTTTCCCACTAGGGTTGTTTCAGCAGATCTTTTATGCGGAACGGGGGTTGTCCGGTCCTGATTTGGCTCGGAAGAGTCCGCTGGACCTAAAGCAACAATCAATCAATCAACCAACCTGTCACTGTTGCCGCTCAATTCTGTAACGTCCGAGACCCCACTGTAGTAGTGCAGGCTCATTTGTATTACTATTATATTGCAGTGACGTAAGTCAGTAAGACATAGGATGTCCATTTAATGATTTATCCATCCAAAGTTGTTTCCAGTCATGCAAAACAAAAATAAGTGTACAAATATCTAAGCAGTACTGTGTATTGTAATCCGTTGCTTGTATTTACTATAGTGTCATTGGAATTGACGGTATGAATACTTTCGAGTAATGTTTATATTTTGTAGTGCTGTGTTTGCTTTGCATACTACTTTAATTGCTTTTACAAGTGCATTGCATTGGTTACTGTTGCATTGTGAAGTTTTGTTTAGCATTGTTTTGATTGCCTTGCATTAACGGTGTACTGTTACGCTGGTGGTGAATGAATTTAGTGTTTTTGCTATGTGTTGGAGGGGACTGTTGACAATACTGATACACTTCATAATTAATGAATTTGGGTGCTTTTGCAGTGTGTGCTGGAGAGGACTGTTGCATCATTCATACGCATAGTGTATTATTGATTACTGCATACCTTTGCATCCCATTGTAAATGTAATGTACTGTATTTCATCACATGCAGCATGGTGTTGTTTCGTGCGCGTGTTACTTAATAAAATCCTATAATAATAAATTGTGTTCGTGCAGTGCGTCGGGGGACTACCTGGTGCAGGTACAGGCGCAGGTGATGACGCGCGATGACAGCACACAGTGTTGGGTGCCTATGGGTGGGGGCGGGCTCAGCAACGTCAAGCTGTGCAAGCTGACGCGGGGGCGCCACAGCCCATCCAACACCTCCACCACCTCCAACACCAGTGACCACAGCAGCCACTACCAGACCAAGCACGAGTACGTCATACATGGGGAGCGACTGGCCGACCACTCAGTAAGTTGACCGTTAAGGTTTTTGGTGGGCATGTTTCTGTCTTTAGAGCTATAGCTATGGGAAATATGTTACAGCTCTGTTAAAGTTGACCATGATAGACATCAACAGTTATTGTAAGGGAGGAAACAATTGGGTGCATGAAACTATGCCGGCAGACGAAAATCCAGGTATAATGTATTAATGATGAGTCTAAGAAAACACAATAATATTTTTTACAATAATAAAAGGTTAGACAGACTTTTGGGACCCCACATGCATTCTTCGGGAAACAAATTCCTAGTTGATCGCTTAATGTTGTAGACTGAAGAAATTGTCACCATCATTTTATTGGGGAAGGGTGTGTGTTAGTTAAAATTTTAATTCAATATTCATTAGTTGTTACGTGTAATGTTTTTAATTCCAATCTGGTTGGCCACGCATGGCGGCCACTCAGATGAACACAGGAGGTAAGGGCCCCTCGTAATTAGTCTTGTCAGCTGCAAGGATCAGGCTTTAAAACTGTAACAATTGCAATTAAATTAAAAACCAAACATGCATAAATTGTGACATATGTTCTTGTTCGTCATAAAAACTGTGAAAGGTCCATCAATTCTTTGGACTGTTTTGTTTGTGTTTTCTTTACACCTGCAGAATTTATGAATGGCAACATTTTGTGACCTCTGCTGCTCACATTGGTTTACATAAATGCTCTTGTCAGTGGAACGTAAACATACTTAGCGTAACCTGGCGTTTCTGTCATGTCCTTGCCCAAGGTTGGATCCCACCCCCCTCCTCCATCACCCCACCCTTTAAGTTTAACTCGCCTCCTCTCCAATCTTCCTCTCAACCACCCTTCTGCTCCTGCCATTGTCATCCCTCTAGTCTTATTTGTTTTTCTCTTCCCTTTCTCTCTCCTTTCCATTCATGACATGTTAATCCAGGATGCCCTGGTAAAAGAAACTGCGACTTAACTTTACATTTTAATTCAGAGGTTTGTTATGGTTTATCCAGTCTCATTCATAATAATTCTGTAAGTGGAAATGATATATATGGTCACAGATATTGTCGGGAAATACTTTGCCCAGTCTCATTCATAATAATTCTGTAAGTGGAAATGATATATATGGTCACAGATATTGCCTGGAAATTCATAATAATTGTGTAAGTGGAAATGATATATATGGTCACAGATATTGTCTGGAAATTCATAATAATTGTGTAAGTGGAAATGATATATATATGGTCACAGATATTGTCTGGAAATACTTTGCCCAGTCTCATTCATTCTAATTGTGTAAGTGGAAATGATATATATGGTCACAGATATTGTCTGGAAATACTTTGCCCAGTCTCATTCATACTAATTGTGTAAGTGGAAATGATATATATGGTCACAGATATTGTCTGGAAATACTTTGCAGTAGTCGGGAATCGGAGCGAGCCAAATCGATTTTAATTTTGTTTAGCTTGCAGATAGTTCAGAGCTTGGCCCATCATTCCATGTTATCATTTTGCTTCTTTCGGATTAAACCAAGTCACAACGTCGCCCAGAAAATTAACACTTTTGAAAGTGATAATTTTTCGGCTATGTGTGAAGGTCCGAAAAAAATTTGAATGATTTGTTCATTCATAGTTATAAGAAAAGATTAACAGGGCATAAATTAAGTCATTGCTTTGTACATGTATGGTTTCTAGCTCGATTCACAAGATTTCTCTGTTTTTGTGAAATACAATCACAATTTAGTTGTTTTTTTCTTCCCCTTAGTTACTCCACCGTCCCCAGACAAATGCTTCTGTTATATCTTTTCCACGCTTCACTTAAAGAATGGAAATTGCAAGTGTATTCTGACCCTTCCCTGTCACTTTGGCTTGATTCACACGATTTCTTCATGTGTGTGAAAGAATTATTGTCACCCAGCCACACTATTTTTGTTTCTTATGACATGCGCGAGTGATGAGGTTCCTTCTCCGAAACTTGGTTGAATAATTTACTTGTCCAAAAGTTTGTTGCATGTTTCTTAGCTTTGAGTTTTCGAGGGCTGTTTTGTTGCTGCCTTTATTTTTCCTCCTTCAGAAGAGAGTATAAACCAAGATCTAGTCTGTGCACGCATTCCATGTCACTGACTTTATAAATATCCTGACGCTCATGCTCTAGAGTCGTATGTCATGAGGTAACCGCCTACCGACCGTACTATCCTAAAGCAGTCCATCTCTCAGTGTAATGCTTTATAATAGCGAGGGTGTTGCCGTTAATAAAATATAATTTTCTTCTGTCCCTTCCCTTCCAAGGGTTGAAGTTAGTTAGTGTTGCAGCGAATGAAAAGGCCTATCAGGTATAATTCAGCTTAGTCTTAGCTTTGTGACGTAGTTTGAATGCTATAACCAACAGGTAAACAAAATACATAAACTTTATCGGTATTTTACAATCGTACATGTATGTATTTTGCACGGTTTGCTGTTAGGAGGCTAGTTATTAGCAATTGTGTTAATAGTTTTGTTGATCTAGTCACTTCTGTCTACATTGTGCTATCTTAAATGCCCATTTCACTGATAATATTTTTTTTATCTAGTCAACCATCTGACATTTTTGTACATTTACTAAGTGTGTTTGAGTGAGTGGTAGTTATTTTTCAGTTAAAAAATAAACATGGATGTGAGTAAACAAAGGTTGGTGGATAGCAGTTACGGGATGGACAGTTGGGATTTGCAGAGTAATTGTATTGTCTTATGTTTATTTTGCAGGTTGTCTTGGACTGTATTTTGAAAAAGGACATTCAGTATACCAAGGCCAACCCAAAGTTTCACCACTGGAACACGGATGAGAAGCGCTATGGACTGACATTTGAACGCTCGGACGATGCCAAAGCTTTCGACCACGGCATACGCCAGGCGGTGGCGGAGATCAGTGAAGGTAGCATTGGCTGTGGCCAATCGGTTTTTGTTTCTTACAGCCAGAGATAATGTTTGCATTAAACAAATCTTACCCATATATTGTCCTTATATAGCGCACTTACAAGCTCAGAGAGCTTCTCAAGGTGCGGTACACTAATATCCTAGTTTGCTGAAATCAGGATTGTAACCCAAGTCACCCAAGACTCACGTACATAACGCTTGCGCTCTTACCACTGAGCTAAATCTCACCCACCCTCACCCTCCCCTACCTTCATCCTCCCCGTTCCCAAAATAAAAGCCTGTGAAATTGTCTACCTACTGACACTCACAGGTTTATGTATAGAATGATTTCATGAGTTACTGTATGCATTCATTAAGCTAGTCCATCATGTATGAGGATCGTTTTACTGCATTTCAGTACAGTGAGACCATTGCTTGGAGTCACAAGTTGAGGGGAATGGCCCTATTAAAAAGTATTACAATAGTAGTACTTCCACCATAAATAGTAGTAATAAGTGGTGCGTTCAGCTGTATACCATTTGTGCCATGTACTGGCAGTGGTTCTGATTCAGCTCCAGACAGTACGCTGGACTATATAAACAATGACTAACTAATATTTATTTACCAGGAGTAAAAATCGCAAAATTTTTAAAATAAATTTTCTTTTAACAGTGCCAGTATTTCATGTACAGTTGTACTTATGCGTGTAAGCTTTGGCTGTGTTTGCAGTATAACTAGCTTAAGAGTCTGTTTCAGTTATTGTTGTTAGTACTGGTTGTAAATAGCAGTGATGGTGTCTGTGAGAAACTGCTGCTGCTGATGATGAGGACGATGATAGTTCTATATTATAGGGGCTCCTTGCATTACAGCATACAAATTCATGCTCATTGCAATAGCAGTAAGAGAGGTTACATTGCCCCATCATACAATACAACAATACAATATAACTTTATTGTCTGATGTTCATCCCATACAGAAATTTGTCTTTGGTTCGTCCGCAAGAAGCATGCAATATATCACTTTATATACACAAACAGCAAAGACGCATTCATTTCTCATGGCACAGCAGCAACCTTAAATTTCAGTTAAAATACAGACATTCACAATCTATACCCCACATCAATAATAACTAATAATTTTACATTCACGCGGAGAAAACACACAGACACACACACACAAAATAATCTAATGACAGCACAAGTTGTTGTCTTAAACTATTCATATCACGGCCTATACATGATTATAATGGCAGTGCTTAAAACTAATAAAAGATAGAGGCATGACTAGAACATTCATGAAACATTTTGTCATTTTTTCTGTAGGCATATTATTACTCACTGTTTGATATGAGGGTGGTGCAGTCCATATATTATGTAAGTGTGATGATATTTACGTTTCTATGTTATTTAACACCAAATGCAGTTTGGAGAGACTTGGTGGAAGAAGAAAGGTTATATTTGTCAATGCCTAATTTGTATTTCTGTGAATTTTATATATATATTCACCAATATCGTGAAACAGGTTTTGAAACAAATGCATGTCTTGATTTTTTTTTTCAGGGGCAGGAGATGAGAGAATATACCCAGTAAGTTGATATGTATTCATATTTTCTTGATGTTGGAGTACCTACACTCTTAAAATTTGATATCTTTCACACATTTTACTATCAAAATCCTTTTCAAATTCACAATGAGTATTGCCTCACTGGAGACCCCTCCTCTCCCCCCTCCCCCTATAAAAATATAATGTCTGTAAGAAGAATATTGTTTGGAAAGGGGGGGGGGTGGGGTGTTTGTGTGTGTGTGCATATATATATATCAGGCTGGAGAATTCTCCTCGGATACGCGAGTTTCCGAGGTTAACGAACTTACTTTCCGAGGTTTAAAAATTTGTTCTGAGGGAAAAAAAAGGAGACGCAAATTGTAAATTAACCACGTATGTTCGCTCCGCAAACCCATTCCAACATTTTGCCTTACTCTGTACCATTTCCGGTAGAAGCGCGTGTTGATAATTGGGCGCACAACACAAAGTATTTCCGCCCAGCAGAGACGCATGTTCTTTCACACGGTCCCTTCGAGTGTGAGAAGTAAATGTCGTGCGCATCGCAGATTATTAACCGGGGAGAAGATTTTAAAGAGGGAGACATCGCCAACAAATGGAATTGGGATTGGACGTCAAAAGTGGTAAAAATGGAGGGAGTCGAGCACGCTGCTCTCATTTTCGAAAAGTTGATGCTGCAGGCATGGCTCGTTGCATTACGTGCAACAAAGAAATTAGATACATTAATCGTGGTATTACAGCGCTCACTGAGCACTTCTTTACGAAGAAGTACAAATGTGCTGTGACAGCACTGACTAGCTGCACAACGATACCAGGTAAGAGTTTGTTTGCTTAGTGGTTCCATCAAGACTAATTGAAACATAAGCCCTCCTGACAAGAGCAAAAAAAAGCTGATGACAGACCTCCAGCCAAGAGACTTTGCATTAATACTAAGCCAGCAGTAACTTTAAAAAAAACAGAGCACCTTATCATCATTTTTCAAATAGAGTATTGATTTGCTTTCTTTTTTTTAAATTTTTTTATTTAGATTTTAATACTAGGAAGCAAGCTTGTTTGTGACAGTTGCCATAATCTTGCATATGTTGACACAAACCTATTCAGTTGTTTTTTTCCAAGTAACAGTTTTTGTGTGTGTATGTGAACATTAGTCTTAATAATAATATAAAAAATAATAATGTCTATCTATGAATGCATGAATATTATGAAAAACTTCCAAATTTATCTCTCACAAAAAGCATATTTTTGGGGTTTTAAATGCAATACAACTTTAAGCTTCAGGGGGGCTTCGCCCCCCAGACCCCCACCGGGGCTTTGCCCCTGGACCCCGACCGGATTTCAGAGGTTTTTTTCTTCAGCTATTCTCCAGCCTGATGTATAATTTCATTTGTTTGTGTCTGTTCATAAAACAAACGACCATGGCGTAATTTGCTAAAAGTTAGCATCATCATTAATGCTAACATATAGCATCGCGACAAAATGTGTACAGCACATCACGGTCGTTTGTTTTAACCCAAGAGAAGTTACCCCATAACAGGTGTTCATCTTGGTTTGGCTATTTCCTGCAGTATATTTTTGTGCCTGCCTCTTTTTGAGTAGAATTTTGAGCTGGGTAGGTGAGGTGCGCTATTAGAAACAAACTCATTTTATGTAGTATTGATAAGTCAGAGATGCTTTTTTTTTTGTGCACTGAGTGGTGATGTTTTGCAGGTGGACCTACCACTGGATCGGAAAAACAGTTCATCCCACTCCGCCTCCACCACCTCCACCACCACTAGCAGTCCCTCCCCACACTCTCCCACCTCCACACTCCACCACCCACAAGGAGTGCCGGGGATTTTGGGGGGAGTGGTGCAGGATCCTTTCGCCTTCGCGCAGGCCAACCATCACCACCACCACTTGCACCGCGTGCACTACATGCCCGCGCGCTCCAAGCCTCGCAACAGCAACGGACTGACTAGAGACTGCGAGAGAGATTCCAGCAGAGGGGTTGGAATGACAGGAGGAGGAGGGGGAGGAGATTCCCCAACCAGTGACAAGAGTTTATCCTCTCCCGCTCGCCATTCAGACAGCCTGGACAGCTTTAGTGTGTGTGACGAAGTGTGGGTCACGCGGTCGGATGTGGACCGCACCAGCGGCAAGTCGGACACAGGCTTGCTGGACTGCGGGGAGGAACGGGGTCAAGGGGACAGTAGGGGCTACAAGGACGAACCATACGTGATCTTCGCCAAGAACAAGGGCGGGGGTGTGCCTACTCACGAGTACAGCTACCCCAGCTTGGAGCCTGTACACAAGCCCCCGGCCAAGCGCGAAGCGACGACATCCACAAAAAAGCCCCTAGTGACTCAGCCCTACCCCCCACTCCCCCTCAAAGTGAAAGGCAAGAAGAAGACTGAGCGGCGCTTAGTGCCTCAACGGGCGCGCTGCAAGCACTGCCGCGTCATGTTTTCCCTGGACGACAACGCCCGCGGCAGTTGCGACAGCGCGCCCGACACAGCGGCTAAGTGCATTGAGTGTGTAACGTGTGTGTCGTGCACCAAATGCCTCATCTACCACTGCATGGCCGACGCGGACGGCGAGTACCGCCATCCCTGCGAGTGCGACTCCTCCGATGACGTGAACTGCCGCAAGTGGACGGTGCTAACTGTACTGTCCGTCTTTCTGCCCTGTCTCTGGTGCTATTTCCCCCTCCATGCCTGCCACCGCTGCGGTGTGGCGTGCGGTGTGTGCGGTGGCCGACATAAGGCAGCTTAGCACTGACCTTCTTTTCTCTCTCCCCCTTCTCTCCTCATCCACCCACTCACCCCACCCTCACATGCAAAATGTTTCCAGCAAGGGCTCCTGGATCCTTCCCCCACATCCCCACCCCCCTCTTTCAGGTTTGATACAAGAGAGGGGAAAGAGAAGGACAAAATCAAAGTCATTCAGGAGCTACTGCTGTAAACCTTTTGTTTATTTTTTCTCGTTTTAATAACCTTTTTTTTTTTTTTTTTTAAAACAAGAACTTGTTTTCTACTCTTGAATTGAAAAGACATAAACAAGAAAAAAATTATGCACAACTTCTCTCCCATCCCCACCCCAACTCCCTTATTGATGTATTCACCACATATTGTTTTTTTGCCTTGAGCTGCTGTTGTCCACACGGCAGTCCTGACTTTTTTTCTCTTTCGGCTGTGTGCAACTTGTTTGTGTATCGCTATGTTACTTGCGGCCTTCGTCGTGTTATTTTGTGTGTGTTTGTTTCAAGCTTATCAAGTGTGTTGAACTACAAAAAGACTACGATTGTACGAAGCCTGCGTTCTGCTTTTTGTGCGTGTGCAAAGGAGCCTACAAAAAATAATAAATACAAATAGTGTTCTAGCCTGCTGTGCTAATACGTGGATAACTGCTACATGGGTGCTGTTAAGTCTCAGAGGGATGATGGGTATGATGATGGGTATGATGATGGGTATGATGAAAATAGATAATCTTTATGGATTGATCTATGTGTTGATTTAGTAGATTGGTTGTCGTCTGTGTGTGTGCTGAATGTCAATGGGTATACAACTATGTGAGCAGATTGGTTGTCGTCTGTGTGTGTGCTGAATGTCAATGGGTATACAACTATGTGAGCAGATTGGTTGTCGTCTGTGTGTGTGCTGAATGTCACTGGGTATACAACTATGTGAGCAGATTGGTTGTCCTCTGTGTGTGTGCTGAATGTCAATGGGTATACAACTATGTGAGCAGATTGGTTGTCCTCTGTGTGTGTGCTGAATGTCAATGGGTATACAACTGTGTGAGCAGATTGGTTGTCGTCTGTGTGTGTGCTGAATGTCAATGGGTATACAACTGTGTGAGTAGATTGGTTGTCGTCTGTGTGTGTGCTGAATGTCAATGGGTATACAACTGTGTGAGTAGATTGGTTGTCGTCTGTGTGTGTGCTGAATGTCAATGGGTATACAGTGATACCTCGGTACTCGACCATAATCCGTTCGAGATCCGTGTTCGACCTCCGATTTGTTCGAGTACCGAATTTTTTTCCCCATAAGAAATAATGGTATATACAGTATTCTATTCCGTTCCCAAGCACTCGAACAGGCCCAAAATATTAATAAAACGTGTACCTAAACAACAATAATTATCTAAATGTGTATGAAATTGGTCAGAAAATCCTATAAAACAATTTTAAACCATTTACTGTACTAAAATAAAACAATTTTAAACCATTTTCTGTACTGTAGTGAACATACCTTTGAGCAGCGGTTCGATGGCATACAGGGATGGATGTGGAGAGGATGGAAGGGGGAGGTTACTGCTTGGAAGGAGAGTCCCCTTCCATGATGTGGCGGGGTAGTTCTCCTTCAGGAGTTGTTTCTCTCTCCAATGAAAGGGTGGGCAGATCTATTTCAGGGGTTTCTTCTCTTCTTTGTCTCTTCTTTGGAGGAGAAACAGGCTTTGATGTAGCAGCTTCCTTTTCTTTTGTGAAAAACTGGTCTATTGTTAATTGTTTCTTCCTCCTCTGCAGTATTCTTCGAAAATGATACATGACACTATCATTAAACATATGCACTGCCCGGTTTGCTACTGCAATTTCTGGGTGGTATTTTTCAGCAAAAGCCTGCACATCTGCCCACTTGGAACAAATTTCATTGATGAGAGAACTTGGAACATCCTCCCTTACCTCATCCTCTTCTGAAGATTCCTGCTCCACAATCAGATCCTGCTGCTGTTGTTGTTGCAGGTGCAACAATTCCTCCACAGTCAACTCGGTAGAATGGCTTTCTACAAGCTCATCAATATCATCCTTGTCGACCTCAAGCCCCAAACTCCTGCCCATGACAACAATTTCCTCAACGACATCAGTGTCATCAGAAATTACAGGGGTAGCAGTGCTTGGACCCGCCTCTGGTTGGAAACCTTCAAACTCCCTCTCTGTGACACATGATGGCCACAGCTTACGCCAGGCAGAGTTCAATGTCCTATAGGTCACACCTCGCCAAGCTTGGTCAATCATGTTAACAGAGTTGAGGATGCTGAAGTGTTCCTTCCAGAATTCCTTTAGGGTCAACTTCGTGTCACTGGTCACTTCAAAACACTTTCTGAAAAGGGCCTTGGTATAGAGTTTTTTGAAGTTTGAAATGACCTGTTGGTCCATGGGCTGGAGTATGGGAGTAGTATTGGGGGGCAAGAATTTGATTTTGATAAAGCTGTATTCTTCTTTCAAGTCATCCTCGAGACCTGGAGGATGTGCAGGAGCATTGTCCATAACCAGAAGACATTTCATTGGCAAGCTCTTTTCAATGAGGTAAGCCTTAACCTGGGGGGCAAACACTTCGTTTATCCACTCAGTAAAGAATTGTCTTGTGACCCAAGATTTAGTGTTCGAGCGCCACATAACTGGTAGTGCACTTTTACAAATATTATTTCGTTTGAACACCCGGGGGTTGTCCGAGTGGTACACTAACAAGGGTTTGATCTTGCAATCGCCACTTGCATTTGCACACAGCAACAATGTTAGCCTATCTTTCATTGGCTTGTGACCTGGCATCTTCGTCTCGTCCTTGGTAATGTACGTATTGGCTGGCATTTTCTTCCAAAATAACCCAGTCTCATCACAATTAAAGACTTGTTGTGCGATCAAATTTTGTTCATTTATGTACCGATCGAATTCCCCCACGTATTTATCGGCTGCAATTTGATCCGAACTAGCTGCCTCCCCATGCCTAGTAACACGATGAATACCTGTTCTATTACGAAACTTTTCAAACCAACCCCTGCTCGCTTTAAATGTACATGTAAATGAATCACTTTCACTGGTACTCGGACTTTTCTTCACTAATTCTTCATAGATATGCAACGCTTTTTCACAAATGAACGCTTCACTAACACTTTCCCCGGCCAACTGTTTTTCTTTAATAAATATTAAAAGCAACTTTTCCATCTCCTCAATCACTTGTGGCCTTTGCTTAGTTACCGCCGTAACTCCCGTTGCAACATTCGCCTTCTTAATCATTTCTTTATGCTTTAAAAACGTAGAAATGGTCGACTTCGCCATTCCGTATTCTACCGCTAAATCGGACACTCGTACACCATTCTCATATTTCGCTATAATTTCCTTCTTCAACTCGATCGTTGTTCGCACTGTTTTCCTCTTCTCCTTCCCCTTAACACTCATTACTTTCTTGGGACTCATTATGAAAGCTAAAAAAGCAATTAAAAGCACTGAAAATCACTAAATCACAACGAATGCTGATCGCGCGTTGTCTGAGTGACGCTCTCGAGAGAACTGATGCTTCCCGAACAAGCGAGAGTAGCCGAGATGGCGCGATCATCACAAAGCCCATGCGGTCGTCACGTGTTCGGCTGGTCGAGTACCGAATTTTTGGTCGAGCACCGCAGCAAAAATTTCTCGAAAATTTTGGTCGAACTCCGAATTGTTCGAGTATAGAGTCGTTCGACTACCGAGGTATCACTGTACAACTGTGTGAGTAGATTGGTTGTCGTCTGTGTGTGTGCTGAATGTCAATGGGTATACAACTGTGTGAGTAGATTGGTTGTCGTCTGTGTGTGTGCTGAATGTCAATGGGTATACAACTGTGTGAGTAGATTGGTTGTCGTCTGTGTGTGTGCTGAATGTCAATGGGTATACAACTGTGTGAGTAGATTGGTTGTCGTCTGTGTGTGTGCTGAATGTCAATGGGTATACAACTGTGTGAGTGGAATGGGTATCCATGATAAGGCAGACTGTGTGTACATGTGGGTATACAAGCATGAAGAGCGGATGGATTGATCCACTTCTGGGTCTTGCATTATTCTGAAAATCTGGATTGGATGAGTGGATTTGGATGACTAGACAGGTGATTGCATTATGGAAGGATGGGATTGAACGGATGTTTATGTATGGGTCGGTCAACCTTTGTGAAGCAAACTGACCGATCTCATTACACTGTTACACTTACAGTAGAGGAGTTGTGTGAAGATTTTGATTAATATGGCAAATTTTTTTCTTTTGTGGTGTGCCTATGTGTATGTTACTATGTGTGTATGAAGCTAAGCGTTAAGCGCTGATCAAGTGGATTGTATCTGTGGTAAAATGTGTGATATTATTGAAACGGAATCCCCCTTGGGGGTGTCAGGGGTTTCGCTATATAAATAGTATGGATTCCCACTTTCTGGAAATTTAGTGCTTTAAATTCCCACGGTCGCTGTCTTTCTCCTTTGTTCTTTCTCATTCCTACTCTGTTCTATCAATCTACTATACGATCTTCTTCTTCGCTAGACCTGTCACCTACCTTTTTTCTTCAAAAACTCTTCTGGGACAAGACTCCTTATTTGTGTGTGAGGTCTGTTGGATCAGCTTGGGAATATTGGACGCTTTCTGCCAGGTGGTCACTGGGATGTTATTATTTAGCAATGTAGGCATTTTATATGTATGTGTTTTGCTGATATTTTATAATGATTTTCATATTCTATTTAGTTTTTGTAAACGGGGGTTCGATAAATTAGAGTACAGCCTCAGCGTCCCCTGCGTGGGATGTCTTTATTGTAAGGTGACCGGCTGGCGGAGTGCCTTCAAGTGTTACCACTAGGGTTGTTTCGGCAGATCTTTTATGCGGATCAGGGGCGAGTCCTCTTTCAGTGAAGTTGTCTTGATTTTGTGGTCCTGATTCTGCTCTTTGCAGTCCGTTGGACCCTGTAAGCAATGAATAACTTATTAACTATTGAAACGGAAGAAATGGCGATCAATGATGAAGATAATATTTGTCTTTTATTTTGTTTGTTTGAATAGTGACTATTTACACAAACAAAAGAAAAGACAAATATTTTTGAACTGGGAAGTAAGTAATATCTGTGAGTAACGTTTGGATATGACTGGATGTAGTATGCGATTTACTACTAATTTTGACTGTATTTTAAACATTGATGAGTGGGTGTACTTGTTTTGTTTTGTTTTTAGTTTTGCCGTACTCCTGTTTCTAATCTAATCTCTCCCCCTCAAGATCATGAAGATGTTCATTTTTGGTTAGTAGGTTGTGTTTTCTGGCATGTTGTGACGTCTGCTATTGTGACTTTTTTTGGTTGTTCATTTTGCTCGCTAAAAATTCATGAATTGATGAGTTTATTCTAGATCATCAAGGCGCGGTGAACTAAAATTGCTTTTTTAAATTTAAATTTAATTTTTTTTTGTTCTTGTGTATTTGTTTGGTGACACTTTTGTTTTTTAAAAACTTATTGAAGAATGTTTGTTATTAATTCTATGGTGATGTGTTTTTTTAATACAACAGTACATTACTTTTGTAATTCTCTGGTTTCATTGTTCTTGTGATGGTCCATTGCTGTTACTGTTGTTACAGTGTCTTGTTAGTGATCTTTCAGTAGACATTTTAAAATTTATTTGTTTACATTTGACTTTTTAATATTGTTTAGTTTTTTAATCTAAGTAAGGTATTCTGCAGTTGTGAATCAATATTTTAATTTTTTTTTATAATACTTTCAAAACTTTTAAAAAGCAGTGACTTTGTGTGAAATGGTTATAATGTCTTATGATGTTTGCTAGGTTGTGACATGAAATTTTATTATAATATACTTCTTTATTTTAAAAAATAAGGCCCAAAAAATGTCTGTGTTTATGGTATCCCAATCGACTAATTTTTTTGTCCGACCCTAAACCTTTTTTTGGGATCGTCTGGAAAAAAAAGCCAAATAAATCGCACCCAAGGTGAAAAAGGGTTAGGGGAAAAAAAAGAAAGCCTAACTTCCCACTCTATTTGTTATTCCTATGTTATTGTAAATAGACATTTGGAAAGAGGGGAGGTGGGGGGGGCCTAAAAAATTATTTTATTAACTCGTGAATTTCTTTTATTATTATTTTAATAATTTATTTATTTATTTTCTTGCAATCTGCTACTATTTCCATTATTCTTTAGGCTCAGTGGTCTACGGTTTTTATAGTTTGTCAGCTAGCGGCAGTTTTGGTCTTGTGGTAATGGGGAGTTTGAACCCTGGCTTCAGGCAGCAAACTTGTGCAATGCTGGACCTTGAGACACTCATTGAGCTGAGATAAGAACAATCCATCCATTGTAGTTTTTTGTTGTTGTTTTTTTTTGTGTGTGTGTGCTTCAATGACGTCAATTTTTGTATCAACCCAAAGTTCTAGCGTTCAAATTTGCTCTATCTCCCACCATTTCATACAATCATAGTGTTGTTCAGCTGTAAAATGAGGAAGCAGAGTTTAATTTAGTAATCATGTGCTTTGTGTGGTTTTTGCCCACCAAAATGGCATCATCTACTGAGACAAAACATAGGATCATGTATACCCCCCATCTAAAGCAGGTATTTTCCAGTTCAAACATTTTAAACTTTGAACTATAGTGTACCAATATGTCCACAGTAACTCCTGAAATTTTCATGTTCTTTTGTGGAGTACTTTATTTTTAATGAATTTTGTACTAAATTATAATAGTACAAATGACCAGTGTACAGAGAAAGGCGTAGAATAAAATTACCCAGAAGGTTGTGAGTTGATAAAAGGCTGCAATAATTGAATACATGAATAAATAAATAGATTCAATTGAACAAAAGATAGTGCCCTTCAAATTTCCACCTTAAATATTAATAACTTGAGAAAAACATATGATCTCTCTCCCATGTCCAGACGCCCCACTAGGGTCCTATTCGGCTCCTAGCACTCCGCTGGACCCTATAAACATTGACCATCTGCCTGACGTCCCACTACTACTTAGCCTTCTTTGCATCTGATTGCCACCTTCATATGCAAATAGACTGACAGATCACTTCATTAATGTTAAAATCAAAAAATAACTATTACTAAAAAAAAACCTGAACATCACAAAATGACAGGATTTTTTTCCCCTCTGCCCAACCCCCATGCCCATCATCTCCCGTCTTTTAACAAAAGTTGTTTCATATTCTGTATTACTCAGTGTTCAATCCATATTTGTCAAGAGTTTGAAGTTTGTTAATGGTAATGAGGTTATTTATTTCTGTAGTACTAGTAGTGTTTTTTTCCCCGTCCATCAGTTCAAATCGCATAAATATATTAATATAAACATGAGGGGTGGTACTCTGTTGGCAAGAGGGAGTCCCTTTAAAAAAAAAAATTATTTAGTGCTCAAACTTGAAGTAAGTGAGCACCTTTGGCACACTAGTTAACTTGTCAGTTTTGAGAATAACTTGTCAGTTTTGAGAGTTTCTTGATACTGACTTGTGACAGTTACCTAACTTTTATTGTTAGAAATTTCCAGTAAGGCAGTATAAAAATGTCAGTTAAGGCATGTTCAGATTTCAATAAAATTGTATAATTTAGAATTGAAGACATTGGGCAGTGAGATATTTGTTGAAAGTTTGAATTGTCCAGAAATAAAATAACAGCGACTTTGTTAATAATGTAAGGTTGTGGTTGTCTGGAGAGGGAGAAAAAAACAACCCACCAAAAAAGCTGAAATAGGGCAAGTTTAACTGTTTGAATTCTGTTTACATTTATTTGTGGTCAATAGTGCCATTCGTAACATAACTGTCAATGCCAGTAGATTCTAATTGCTAGTTACAGGGTTAAGAGGGGGATGGGTGGGAGGGTGTGTGCTATGAAATCATTGTTCTTTTTGCCAACTTGGTTGAAAGAGGAGTCACCCCTGGTCCACATAAAAGATATGCTGAAACAACCCCACTGAAGGCACTCCACCAGCCAGTCAATATACAATAAATGCATCCCGCCCAAGAAGACGCTGAGGATATATATACTTTTAATTTATCGAACCCCCGTTTACAAAAACAAAATAGAATACAAACATCATTATAAAATATCAACAAAACACATACATATAAAATGCCTACATTGATAAATAATAATGTCAAAGGAAGCTCTAGTGACCATTTGGCAGAAAGCATCCAATATTCCCAAGGCCAAGGTGATCCAACAGACCTCACACACAAATGAGGAGTTTTGTCCTGGAAGAGTTTTTAAGAAAATAGGTAGTTGACCGGTCTAGCAAAGAAGAAGATAATATAGAAGATTGATAGAACAGAGTAGGAATGACAAAGAACATAGGAGAAAGACAGCGAGTTTAAAGCACCAAATTTCCAGAAAGTGGGGATACTATTTATACAGAAACCCCTGGCACAAAAAAAGGTAGGTGATTGTTCTAGCGAAGAAGATAATAAGATTGATAGAACTGAGTAGGCCTGAGAACTTGAGCAAACAAGAAAGAACAAAGGAGAAAAACAAAAACAGCTGGAATTTAAAGCAAAAAATTTCCACAAAGTGGGGATACCATGTATACAGACACCTCCCCCACCCCTCCCACCCCTCCCACCCTCATTCCCCCCCCCCCCCCCCCCCCCCCCTGTCCCCCTTCCCGGCACACCAACAGAGGGAACTCCTTGGGTGATGTTATGGAGGTATTAATAGCTGCATTGTTTTTAGATGTTTTGCAGACAAAGTTTTGGTAAATATAATGGAAGTTTTAGTAAAATCATGCATGATTGTCTATGGTTCATTTTTTTGAAAAAATGTTGACGTATTTAGCTTCAGACCTCTTTTGATAAATTACAGTAAAGCCTCACCGTCTCCTGCATGGGATGCCTTTATTGTAAAGTGACCAGCTTGTGGAGTGCCTTCAGTGTTACCATAAGGGTTGTTTCAGCAGATCTTTTGTATGAATCGGGAGAATCCTCTTTGAACCAAGTTGTGGTCCTGATTCGGCTCTTTGCAATCCCCTGGACCCTATAATATAAACAATGACTAACTTAACTAACTAACCCTGGCAGGCATTGATTTAGCGTTTAATAACTTCGTAACATCACCCTGAGTGAGAGTTAATTTAGCTGTTAATAACACCGTATTTTCCTCCTGGGAGTTAATTTCGTTTTGAATAACTCCGTAATATCACCCTGGATGTTAATTTAGCTATTAATAACTCGGTAACATCCCTCCGGGAGTTATGTTAGGTACTAAAACAAAAAATGTCTGTTTAGGGTATCCTGACCAACCCTAATTTTTTGGCCCGACCGTACACTTTTTGGGGATAAATTGGCAAAACAAACAATGGAAAAAATACAAAAAAAGGTGGAAAAGGTTTACAAAAAAAAAAAAAGCTTACATACTGACCCTATGTTTTTTTCTCCCTATGTTACCATTAACAGACATTTTTTTGTGGGCCTAATGTAGGTATTAATAACTCAGTGACTATTCCTTTCAGTTTCCTTTGTGGTTTTTTTTTTCAATATGATAATAAATTGATATTTTATGGTTATTTTCAGATCACGTTTCAGCATTCTAAACGTTAGCAACCTTGATCATGCCAACTTTTTTTTTATTTTTCAAAATTGTTTTTGCACTATATATAATATACTTAAAATAGGTGTTGCAATTCAACTTTTTGAGGCTGTGTTTTGTTTTGCTGTTTTCAACTCTACATCGTCCAAGGTTGTTCTGTGTTAACTTAAGCAAATGTTATTAACCGTGTTATGTATAAAAATAAACCTTTTTAAAGTGATACACGTGATTGTTTAAAATTAACATTTTACCGTTGTTGAGTTATGACTCTGAAAGTGATGGCTTGGAGGTTTTGTTGTTGTAATCATATATATTATATATCAAAACAAAATTAGAAAATCGATGGCAGAAACATTATTTGTTGTAGTAGTTTTATTTGTTTTATTCATGATTATTTTTTTATTTATTTATTATTATTATTATTATTATTATTATTATTATTATTATTGTGTGTGCCAATGAGTCTGTCACTGAGATTTGCGCTATAAAAAAATCATGAAATGCAGTTCAGTTTTACTATTAATATTATTTCTATTATTATTATGATGATGATGATTATTATTTTTATTATTATTATTATTATACTTGATAATGTTACTCATTAGACTTCAAAAAATATATATTCTCGATCGGTTTGTTCTGTTTATTCAACTGTAGGTACCCATGTTCTTTCGGTGTTAGCTTGAACTACCCTACTACGTGTGCTTGCTAGCTTGAGCCTTAGCCTGACGCTACAAATACAATACTCCCCACCAACATTCTCTCCATTTGGTTTTAAAGTTTATGCACCATTGCATCTGTACTGTATTTTGTATGTATAGTGTATAATGTATGTATGTTATACCCGTTGGCTCCATTTGTGCTGTCAGCTCATGGAAAGGTAAAACAGCATGGGCTGTCAATTTGCCATGTGTTACACTCTGTTTGATGATGGTGTTTTCTATCAGTATCTGATTCAGCCCCGATGCTTGAATTCCTGATAGTTGTGTAACTCAGATTCGTTTATTCACACAGCCCGTCCAAACAGCATACAATTCACAAAGTCGACGTATGAAGTTTTCCACTTTTATTCAGCACACATCAACAACTGCATACAATTCTCAATTCAACTCAACAACTTTCACAGCAACTTTCCAAATCACTATCAACAACTTTACTCTCCCAACAATAACTCGGCACACGATTAAATAACCTCTCTCTTTTCTGGAACAATTGGGTACATGGTAGAAATGACGTACTGCCTCCAATCGAACTAAAGATCGTCATCACTGACTTACGTCATTCACATTTTCTCTACTTCCGGGAACATTCACGACCTTCGATATCCATCCGGAAATTTCTATCAAGAGTAAACACGCATATCCAGAAGATTCTCAAATAATATCGACTAACGCAAATTATCAACGTTATACAAAGCCTCTCCTAACAACAATGCAAACTCAAATCAAAGGTAAATAAACTCCATTATCGAATACTTTGCAAATCGAAACGATTAGATCTATCGTACACGCTTCAGCCATATTATCATTCGCGTTTCAACGTAACATAACCCCCCACTCAAGAAGAAATTTACCTAATTTCTTTCAACAACGTTGAAACGTAATGCACAAACAAAGTACAGAATTAAAACTTATTTCAGCCTGTCTGAACACTATCAACGTTCTCAGTTCATTCACACAGAGTCAATGGTTTTCATCTTCAAATCTGTCTGGATATTGTCAATGTTCACAGTTCATTCACACAGAGTCAAAGTTTCTCATCTGCAAGTCTTTCTGGATACTGTCAATGTTCACAGATCATTTACACAGAGTCAATGTTTTTCATTTTCAAGTCTGTCATTACCAATATTCTTAGTTCGTCCACACAGTCAATGATCTTTCATCCGCAAGGAAACGTCGCCCTCGTCAGTTGCGGTTGTCATCGGCCCAGGGTCAAAGACGACGATCACGTGGGTTTTCCTGGAGTCAGTGCATCCTCCGTTGTCTTTCTCTTCCGTCGGATGTCCGACGCAGTCGACGTTGTCAGCTCCCAGAATGCATTCGCTGGGTCTCACGGTCAGGTTGGCTTCTGCGGGACGGTGGAATAGCTCCCTCAAGGTCTGCAGATGCTCCTTCCAGGTCTGGGTGTGGACTTCATGTTCGACCAAAGTCGTAGAGCCTGGGACATCATTGAGGTTAGGGGGAAACTCGCCCATAAGGTCCTTGAGCTCCAACGTTTGACCTTCCGTCAAGCTCGGTCCTAGCTTAACATCATTGATGCCTTCTTTGCTATGGAAGTCTCCCAGTTCCAACAGTTCCTCGCTGTCAAAGCTGTTGTCGATCTCAGCTGCTGTTGCCACATGCACAGTCTCTGATGGCCTTTCCACGTACAGCTTAAGGAGGTTGGCGTGGTATATTTTGGAATGCTGACCGACCTTCACCTTGTAGTCGTTGATCCCCACCACGGTCTCCACTTCGTACGGGCCTTTCCACTGCATCAGCAACTTATTATGATCAGTAGGTAGCAGCACCAGCACTTTGTTGCCAGGTTTAAACTTCCTGTTCACAGCCCTACGATCGTAGTAGTGCTTTCCACAGTCTTGGGACTTCTTCAGGTTTTCTCTGGCTATCTCGAGAGTCTGCTCCAGCTTCTCCCGTAGCTCAAACACGTACTGGTAGCTGTTCTTCACCTCTGGGGTCTCTACTTCTGTCGTCCACAGTTCTTTTAGGATATGCATCGGCCCTCTGATGGTTCTTCCGTACAGCAGCTCGAACGGAGAAAAGCCGGTGGACTCCTGCGGTACTTCTCTGTAGGCGAAAAGTAAGGCGTTGATGTAGCGATGCCATTGTCTGGGCTGCTCGCTGCACAGTTTCTTCAGGGTGGACTTCAACGTAGCATTGAACTTTTCGACAAGCCCGTTGCACATCGGATGGTAGGGTGTCGTAGTCAAATGCCGGATGCTCAGCAGTCTGTTCACCTCCTTCATGCAGTCAGAGACGAACTGCGTCCCGAGGTCTGTCAGGATCTCTTCAGGCACTCCGAGTCTGCTGAACATGTCCACCAGCGCCTCTGCAACAGTCTCAGTGTCAATCTTCTTCAGAGGCACTGCTTCTGGGTACCGAGTCGCATAGTCCACTAAAGTCAGTACCCACCGATGACCTTCTTCACTCGGAGGTCTTATTTCGCCGATTAAGTCTAAGGCCACCCTCTTGAAAGGTCGGTCGATCAAAGGCATCCTCTGCATAGGCACTTTCGGGACCCTTCCTCGAGGTATGGTCTTCTGGCAAATGTCACACGATCGGCAGAAACGGCTGACGTCCGCATGAAGTCCTGGCCAGTAGAACACCGCCTGGATTCTGTCTGACGTCTTCTTGATACCTAGGTGGCCTCCCATAATTGAGTCATGCGCTACTTCCATCACTTGGCGCCTTAGAGGTAACGGTACCAAGACTTGACGTAGTGGTTTCCCTCCGTTGACCCTCGGGTGCTGGAAGATTCGGTACAGGATCTTGGCCTTCACCTCAAAATAGACCGTGCCACTGCGTTTGGTCACGTGATCTTGGCGGTTCCTGTACTTGTTTAAAGTACTATCATCTTCCTGGAGCTGGATCAGCTTATCTTTGTCCACGATGGCAGCTTTGGAGTTGTCGGCGACCTTCAGTGGCGTAGACATCTTGTCTCTCTTGGCCTGGGCCCTGGTAGTAACAGCACCGACGATCTCTGGTCGGCAGGGCTGAGCCGGAGTAACCACATTGTCCCGTAGCAGCTCTGTAAGATCTCCATCGGGAAACGGCAATGGATCCTCCTCCACAACTTCGACGTGTTGGGTTGAGGCAGGACTCCATTCTGGATCGGGGTCGTCGGGTCGTCTTGCGCCGTCGATATTCCCGATCATCAAATCATACAGCGGCTTCTTCAGGCAAACCGCTTCGACTTCGCCTATGTAGAAAGGGGTGTTGACATGAATCTTCGCAACTGGCGCTCTCACACATTTGCTGTCGGCCATAAGTGTCCATTTTGAATCGCCAGTGAACTGTTCTTTAGCGATTAGGTCTTCTCTGACGATGACCCCACTGCAGCCAGAGTCTCTTAAGACAGTCACTTCATGATTTCCGACGCGTCCCTCGGAAACTGGCATGTTCTGGACGGTCACAGCTGCGCTGGCGACGACGGGGATGGATTTTCCGTTGGCAAGGAGAAGTTGGCCATCGGTTATGCACTCTTGCACGTCCGCGGGAGTAGCTGTGCGCTCGGTCTCACTCGGAAGAATGACGCTCCCGCCGCACACCTGATGGTCAGATCTACTGTTTTGCCGTTGATTGGAGAACCGCCTCTGCCGGTTGCCCGCCGCTGCATTGTCCATACTGCTCCGCTGTCCGCTATTTCTGCTTTGAGGGCAGCTGGCAGCTCTGTGGTCTGTAGCGTTGCAGATGAAACAGCCTCTTGAGTGCCCTTCCCTGGGAGGAGGCGTGGAGTCCGTCTGTCTCTGGCTCGTCTGGCTCCCTTGGACCTGGTTCACATGGTTTCCAGTCTTCTGAAAATGTTTCGTCGCGCTGGGTGGCCCCAGGGTTTTCCCATGAGCGATGAGATATCTTTCAGCAGCCTCAGTCACATCTTTAAGCGTCTGCAGCTTTTGTTCTTCTAAGTGGGTCGCTAGGTCCTTGTGACAGGCATTGAGAAATTGTTCTTTCACAATCAGGTCATGGAGACTGTCGTAAGACTTCATTTCGCCTGATAACTCCACCCACTTGTGTAGATATGACGACAGGCGCTCCACAAACTGCTTTGGCGTCTCGTCTGACTTAGGCCGGCATTCACGGAAGCGTTTACGGTAGCCCTTCTCTGTAAAGTTGTAGCACTGCAACAGGGCCTCTTTCAAGACGTCGTAGTTTTTGGCGTCATCGTTCGACAGTCTGGTGTAAACTTCGAGGGCTTGCCCCGTCAGAAGTGCACTCAGTCGAATCGCCCAGTCTCGAGGTTGCCAGTTAGAGCTTTCGGCGAACCTTTCGAATCTCGCCAGATAGCTGTCGATCTGGTCCTTCCCGTCGACGAAAGCTGGCAATTTAGGAGCCGTATGGTCGTTGGTGACTTGTGGCGCATGCTGATTGTTTTGGATACGCGCCATTTCTAGCTGGAACTCAAGACGCTTCAGCTCGAATTCTCTGTCTTCACGGCGACGCTGCTCTTCTACTTCTAGACGCTTCTGTTCTAGTTCTATTTCTTTTTCTAGACGCTTCTCTTCCAATTCTCTTTCTTCGCGGCGACGCTGCTCTTCTAATTCTCGTTCTTGTATTCTCTCCTGGGATTTTACGTACTCCGTCAGCTGCTTGCCTTTTAGATTCAGTTCAACCCCTTTCTGCCAGAAGTCAGCCATCTTGATGCTTCTGGAAAGTTCTTTTAAAGAAAGTTCTTTTCTGGAAGGTTCTTCTTCTAGAAAGTTCTTGACTGTAGAGTTCTTCTTTTTCTGGAAAGTTCTTGACTGTGCTGTACCTTTCTAGACTGTTCTAGAACAGCACGCTTTCTGCAGTAGCGCTGATGCTTGTCACTAGTCGCCTTCGCTGACGCAGGCCCCGCTGTCCTCGTCGTATGCGACGCTGCACCACGCTGGTGTTGATGTATACGCTCCTGTGCTGAAGTAGACGCGACGTCCGCTCGTCGCTCTCTCTAATACTGGCGATGTAGCTCCGAGACTGTCCCTCGACGTAGTCTTACGGCAGCTACGTAGTCCCGATCTGTTGTTCGCTCACGAAGCAACTCTTCAGCGACTACACGCCCTTGCAGTCAACCCGAATCTATCGGATGTAGTCCCAGTATGTTGGCCCCTCTCGACGCAACTCGATGGCGGCTACCCTCGATGACTGCCTCTCGTAACGTTGACTCGCTTGTAGCAGTTGAACCCTTGGCTATGGCGTGAATCGCGGCTTGACCCCCAAAATGTTACACTCTGTTTGATGATGGTGTTTTCTATCAGTATCTGATTCAGCCCCGATGCTTGAATTCCTGATAGTTGTGTAACTCAGATTCGTTTATTCACACAGCCCGTCCAAACAGCATACAATTCACAAAGTCGACGTATGAAGTTTTCCACTTTTATTCAGCACACATCAACAACTGCATACAATTCTCAATTCAACTCAACAACTTTCACAGCAACTTTCCAAATCACTATCAACAACTTTACTCTCCCAACAATAACTCGGCACACGATTAAATAACCTCTCTCTTTTCTGGAACAATTGGGTACATGGTAGAAATGACGTACTGCCACCAATCGAACTAAAGATCGTCATCACTGACTTACGTCATTCACATTTTCTCTACTTCCGGGAACATTCACGACCTTCGATATCCATCCGGAAATTTCTATCAAGAGTAAACACGCATATCCAGAAGATTCTCAAATAATATCGACTAACGCAAATTATCAACGTTATACAAAGCCTCTCCTAACAACAATGCAAACTCAAATCAAAGGTAAATAAACTCCATTATCGAATACTTTGCAAATCGAAACGATTAGATCTATCGTACACGCTTCAGCCATATTATCATTCGCGTTTCAACGTAACACCATGACTATTCTGTTGTTGATGTTTTGTATTATGATGCATTTTCTGATGACGACGACGACAGTAACAGTAACGATAATAATCATGATGACGATGATGATGTTTTTATGCTTGCTTTTTGATTGTTTAGAGCGGGAGATGACTGACGAGTCAGATTCTATTTTTCCACTCTCAAAAACAGCTTTTTAAAAAACACTTTTTTTAGTGGATGGTGCTTTTTTGTACATTATTTTTAATGACCTGATCATGTTGTTGATTTGGTACGTGATTCGCTAATGGCTAGGGGGATCATGGACAACTTTGGCCAATGTAACATTTTTGTATGAGCCTTGGCTATAAAGGCAATGCTTGCAGTGGAGAGCAAAAAAGAAAAAACAAACTATGTACTTTATATTATCGTGTAGAGTACCTGCATGTGTGAGCGCAGTAATACGAGATGATACATTTTTGAGTTCATGTGTGACGTTGGTGAATCCAGTTGTTTTTTTTTTTGACTCGCATGCATAGCAATGTTGGTTTTTTTTTGACTCGCATGCATAGCAATGTCAGTCAGATTGTACTTAACACACACACACACACGCCCACCCCACGTCCACCCACCCTTAAATGTATAGATTTTAGCAATTCTGTGCGAGATGAGCCCTAAATAATCCAAAAATGACTTTGTTTTAGGAGGGAAGGGGGGGGGGAGGGTTGGGTTTGCTCTGTTTATCAGTCTGTCCGCCATCCATCTGTGCAAAACTTGCAAGTGGGTTAATATTTCAAAACCTATTTCAACTTTCACAACCAAACTTGGACAGATGATGTATACCTATGAGACCTCATAAATGATCAGGGAATGAAGGATTTCACTTCAAAGTCAAGGTCACAGGGTCAACAAATGTTAGTAACAAAAATTACAATTTCTCACAAATGTTTTTCTGTTTCCTAGGTTATGAATATTGAACTTATGTCATTATAAATATCAATGAGACACACATGCTGTACAAATTTGGTCAAACTAACTCCAAGGTCAAGATTACTGGAGCTGTCCAAAGTTGGTTAGTATAGGTACATCGAAGTGACCTTGACCCTAAATTATGAGAGATCTATAAAGTCCAAACTTGTTGTATTTAGAGACGATAGAGCTTTTATATATGTTACGTTTTTGCGTTGATCTTCAAGGTCATTTTAGGCCTTGCAAAAACAAAAAATAGGTCATTGTTCAGTGGAATGGCTATTTAACCCATGGTATGCAACAACATTGGGTTATTTGATCTGACATGCATGAGAGGCCATGTCAAGGTCAAGGTCATCCAAAGGTCAGTTTTTTGGCATAAGACAACTTTTGCTGTACTTTATTTGATAGTACAAAAGTGTATTTGGAGCCAGAGGTCAAGGTACTTTCAAGATCTAGAGCATAGAAAGATCAAAGATGAAATACTTTGCACTTTAATGCCACTATTTCTTTTTTCTTCTGGGCACTAATTTTGTAGTTAAAATATTGTGAGTTCCATAAAGAGCATATGAGTCATATGGGCTTTGCCTTTCTTGTTTATTGAATGAATGGCAACTTGAGTGCTGTATGTTTGATAAGGTATGTTGCCATTTTGATAAGAGTTCTTTTTTTTCTGTGACATTGTGTGTAGTGTTTGTGTACATAATTATAAACAGTTCGAAGTAAAGTGTACAAGTTGACAGCAAACTGGGGGTAAGCTTGTGTTGTGGATTGTGAGCAATATTTTGAGTTAACTGTTTTCCTTCTGAATGCAGTGCAGTGTGTTTTTGAGTGATTGGCGATGTGTTGGATCGTGGAGTGAATCATTTTTGAATAGCGAAGTGGCAACATGTGGGAGTGAATCGGTTTTGAGTGGCAGTTGCCATCGGACTGGAGTATTTTGTTGTGAATATTGCAGTTTTATCATTATGTGCAGCTGTTGTTTAGAGTGTTGACATTTAGTATGTACGCTGTTTGTGGGCATGATCTTGTTGTTTTTCTCCAATAATGCCATCAATGTGCAATCTTGTGCAGTGTTTGAGTGCATATCGTCAGAAGTTTTGCGTTAAGTGTGAGGATTAATGTTACTCGTTTTTGAGCAATGTTGGATTGAATGTTGCCGTTTATGTGGAATGTTTAGAGTGAATACTTACGGAAGTCTTGCTGTCTGATGCATGTATGGTTATGCCACAGATGTCTGTGCAGTGTGATTGAATGTTGCCGTCTGCGCAGTTGTCGACTGAATGTTCCCACCTGTGCCGTTTTTGATTGAATGTTGCGATTTGTTCAGTGTCTGACCGAGTGTTGACGTCTGTGCAGTGGCTGGCTGAATGTTGCCATCTGTGTAGCGTTTGACAGAATGTGGCCATCTGTGCAATGTTTGAATAGTTGCCTTTTATGTGGAAGAATACAAGTCATTTGAGCCAAGATGAAAAGTGGAAACTAATGTCTGCTTTGTTGTTTGTGAGAAGTTATGAATAAACTGTACAGATGTATGTTGAGTAACTGTGCATTCTGAAAGTGTGGGACATTACTCATGAGGTTTTGAGCTTCGGCGAGAATGGTACATGTAGATCTATATGAATTAGGAGTAACGCAAGATTTTGAAGGGTCAGCAATAAGACCTTTTCTATGAGTGATAAGTGGGATAGTATATTATATGGCTAGGACAAGAATGGGACAGTGTAATGAGTGCAGAATATCTATATATATATAGATGTGGACATTAGAACATACTTACTGCTCTTGTCAGCTCCCATATAATATATATGTAATGTTATAAATATGAATGATGATCTATGTTTTGTTATAACGCCACTTCTGCACGTTTCAATTACGAACCAGGTCACTATTGCTTTCTGTGCTGAGAGTGCTCTGTCAAATTTTTGTATAACTTGATTTTTAAAAAAAAATTGTTTATATTCATAGTTTTTTTTTCTTAAAAATAAATAATGATTTTTAAAATAATTTTGTTGATGATGTTGGATTTTGTTGATTGTTGATGTGTTTTTAATGATGATGATGATGACGTTTTCAATTATGATGTTTTGGATGATGATAATGTACTAGCCACTTCAGTTCAATCATAGTCAGGCTTTTCAAATTGTTTTGAACATCCACCCTGGCAGCTGATGATTGACATGATATGATACAAATATGATACTTCATAAAATATTCTTAACAGATAATCACTGGAGTTGGTTGTTGAGTCCTTTTTGGTCAATTTTGTGAGCGCGTGTATGTATGTGCTTTGTTTTCGTGTGCGTGTACAAATACAGATTGAGTGGAGTTTTTAGTATTTGTCGGTTTGTTTGTGGCGTTTCTGTAAACTTTAGCACTCTTTGTGTCACTCGACTTCTCTCTACTACTACAACTACTACTCGCTCTTTTCTCTATCTCCCACTCTCTTTCTTGCTCCAAGCAAGCCAAGAACCAATTTTAGAACGACTTTTGTGATTAGTATGAGGAATGTCCCCACTCTCTCCACTTCCTTTCCTGTTTAGTATTTTCCAGACGTACCTGTAAATACCTTGAAATAATCGGGAATGGGAACGAGCCAAAATGTCGGTCAGTCTGTTGGACGCCATATCTCCAGACCCACTGAACCCCTTTTTGCTATCGCCAATCCAATCTACTTCATTACTGCCCCTGTCTACTTGATTACTGCCCCTGTGTATTGAGGCTGAAGCAACGTAGTAGCGTTTTAGTTGGCGACTGAAAATGTCTAGATGAATAAAACGGTTGTGTAGATTGTCTCGCTTAAAAAGGCAAAGGGACTGGAGTTTCATCTTTTTTAGAACACAGGGGCCATAACTAAATGGAATGGCTCCGCGATAGCAAAATGTTGATTGTCGATAGAGTAGCGGTAGCCGCCATCAGTAGCGCACAGCCTATGTATCCAATTTATACACAAACGGCTGCGTGCTATCTACCACTGCGCGGTCGAGGATCCACTTGTTTTTGTCGAGTATTGGCGGATCCATTGTACTTGGTTAATACTGCCCCTGAGATTAGAGGCTATCCTTTGGGGGAGGGGGCAAGGGGGGGGGGGGTAAGAAGGAAATGGGTTCTAAAGTTTTCCAATTCCGAGTTATAAAAAAAAATAGCGATTTCCACGAAGTGAAGCGGTCGGATAGATGCTGGTCTGCAGAAAACTATTGAATTCGGTGAAGGCCTTATATACGTCTATATTGTGGTCGTTTTTGAAATGCGATCTGAAACGGTCCAATGTTTTGTAGTCTGGTCCAGAACAATGTTTTGTTGTCTGCATGGTCCAAAACGGACCTATATGATTTGTTGTCTGATTCAGAATGGACCAATGTTTTGTTGTCTGAACCAAAACGGACCAATACTTTGTTGTCTATGTGATCCAAAAAAAGGGACCAACATTTTGTTGTCTGGTCCAAAACGGACCACCGTTTTGCTGTCTGATTCAAAACGGATCAATATTTTGCTGTCTGTCTGGTCCGAAATGGACCAATGTTGTATTGTCTGGTCCAAAATGGACCAATGTTTTGTTATCTGGCTCAAGACGGACCAATGTTTTGCAAGCTGTCAGGTCCAAAACGGACCAACGTTTTGTTGTCCGATTCAAAACGGATCAATATTTTGTTGTCTGTCTGGTCCAAAACGGACCAATGTTTTATTGTCTGGTCCAAAATGGACCGATGTTTTGTTATCTGGTTCAAGACGGACCAATGTTTTGCTGTCTGTCTGGTCCAAAACGGACAAACATTTTGTTGTCTGGTCCTCGTACATAGACTGATGATAATGAAGTCGCTTTTTTTCCCCCAGAGAAACTTCCGATAGCTTTGAAATAAACATTTTTCAAAGTTTTAAATTCTGGAAATATCTTTGAATGTCTTGCCGTCTGGTTTCATTTATTATCTTCACGTCTGGTTTTCATTTATTATCTTCTTCCTGGAATTATTTTATGTATGCACCAAAATGCTAAGGTTATTACACACACACACACACACACACCCACACACACACACACACACACACACGCACGCACTGCTACCATAACAACACGCCAGTGGACGGATAATTGTAACATACAGATTCAGGTAATTGTAACATACAGATTCAGGTAATTGTAACATACAGATTCAGGAAGAAACAAATGGAGAAAATGAGGTGGCATATACCTCTTTGTTTTGTTTTGTTTTGTTTTGTTTTTTTAAATATATTTTAACAGTAAATAGTCTATATTAATTTTGAGTCTGAAAAAGCAGCAGAAACGAAAATGACGATGCATTCGAATTCAAGAGAGTCAGTTAGAGATCTGAGTGTAATTTTTTTGTACCGAATCAAACGAACCCAAACATTAAGCGCACTTTAATAGATAGATAGATTAAAGGACACGGTCCCAAAGAAACTATAGAATACGCCTTTAAAATTATTGTCATATAGCTCCGTAAATTCGCAAGGAGGGTAGACTAATCATGTATGCAAAAGCAGAGAGCATCTATAATAAAGTAGATTTTATTATTTTTTAAATTTTATTTTATGTTCGTAAAGAATCATAAGAAACTAAGAGTAAGCTACAAAATCAAAAATGTGGTACGTGTTTGCAAGCCATTCAACTGTATCTCCAGACACACATAAGTAGCCGATACAATCCGCCTTTTCAAAAGTTTTATATTTCTTTGCTTCGTTGTGACTCGGTGTTTTCTTAAAGAAGCAAAAGAGAAAAGAGGCAATTATAGCCCACGATTCCAGCTAGGGGTGTTCGGTTTTACCGGTTTTCCGGTTAAAATCGGTTCGACTTTCTCACGGTTCGGTAAACCGGTTTGGCCTTGGAAAACCGTGGTTTTTCTAAGGGAAATCACTCATCCCGTAAAGCACTAGCAAAATGGCAGAAACAGAGAAATTCGTAGCGAACACGCGTGGGAAAGCTGACATTTGGAGATTCTTTCTCCTGCGAGAGACAGAAGCAGGAAAGGTTGACCATAATACCGGTTACTGTAAAGAGTGTAAGGCAAGTATTAAACTTGGCGGTGGCACTTCAAATCTGAATGCACACATTCGCCGACACCACCCTTTGCTGCTGCTGAAGCCAGCCAAGCCTGCGGGCCCTGCACCCAATAGATCTAACCCACAAGTCCTACATGCTAGATCTAGTCCGTGTACCAGCAGCGCTGACGCTGACGTGAGCATTGTGACTGAAGGAGGTGCCAGTACAACTTCAGATTCCACCAACGGTTTCACAAACTCAAAATTGAAAAGCAAACTCCCAAATCTACCCACAGTGGAGGAGGGAAATAGCCTCTGAGTTAAGTAGCTAGCGACATAAATTCCAAAAAAAAATTCAATACAGAGGTTATTTCCATTGCTTACTATGCGCCTTTACCCGGGGTAACCAGTTGTAACTTCTGGCCAGTTAACCGGTTTTAAACCGCGGTTTTCTATTGGAAAAACCGGTTTGAGAAATCGTACCGGTTCCACCCTCTAATTCCAACTATCTATAAGCCAAACAATTATTCAAATCGGATCAGTTAGTTGTTTAGATACAGCGCCAAAAGTGTTTACAAACTGGAGAAGCCCAATGACTGGCCTTTGAGAAAAGCACATACAGAAATGATTCCCCATCCCTGGCTGCCCAGGATTGTGCTCAGTTGTCTGGAGCGTTATTACGATGCGCCCAAAGGCTGCAAGTTGGCGCCTTGGGCGGCTTGAGTTAGATCCTGTATGGGCCAGCGCCTTGAGTCTTGTCAAGTACGGCGAGATATGTGTGATAAGAGGACCAGTATAACACAGCACGATGGCTTCTCGCCTTACATAGTCAACCTGTAACCTTAGTAAATTAACGTTGCTGTACAGCAGATGACGAAAGTCAACTGTAGGCTACACATATGCACGCTGACGCTGGCTCAGTTAGGCAGTGACCTCATTCAGCTTACGTATAGCCAGTAACACCCCCACCCATGCCAGAGTAAGCCTCTTGTGGTTTAGATTTCCAGGGCTTCCGGCTGACCACAGGGAGAGATAGTCATTCGTTGTTCGAACTGCATCGATGAAGGAGCTAAGCTCTGAAAGGTCTCTCTACTTGAAGACTAAAGGCAGGAACTGGTGAAATTCTATTCAACCTAGTTAGCCACATTGTCAAAAAGTAAATGATCTATCTTTTGTTTCATCGCGATGTATTAATATTATTGCTGTATTATGTTTGTGAAGTTTTGCCATGTTTAGGATTGTGAATGTTATCCAAACTTTGCATGACCCCGTGGCGGGCACTCGACCGGTTTCGACGCCATGAAGTACCACCTACGGACCAACTGTTGTTTAGCCTATGTGTATTATTGCAGACCAGTGGCTGTACCGGAGAATGTGTATAGTAATAATTATTTCTGTATGTGTGTAGTTTAGCCATAATATATATCTATATATGTATAGGAATTATGTTGGAGATCCCAGTGGACCATGGACTTAGCAGAATATTCGTCGTATATATTTTGCATATATACGATATATATTTCATCTCATATTTTGCAGACGAGCAGGCATCATTGGCCCGAAGCAGAAGCAAGACTATTAAAAGTCCTCACTGACATTCGGCCTGCATTGGAGCCTCGCGCACTGAGCTACGAGAGCCCACCAGTCTGTCAACCAGGAGAAGACTCCACCACAACACCGCTCATCTACACGAGAGCTAAGTGATTTAAAAACGTGCACCAAAACTGTTAGCAGAGGACATCCATAGTCCACTCTTCCAGAACTCTGACCCGGTGGGCAGAACGCACCGTTAGCCCAATGATGAGACAGTAGCTGCATAGAACTATCAAGGAGCGAACTATTCGAAGTGATTTTTGGACTTTTAAGTTAGTATAGTGATTAGAAGATTTTGTATAGAGTAGAGGAAATAAATGTGTGATATTTACAGTTAACAAGTGGCTGGACTACCTATATTTCATAGCCGTGTGAGAGCTAGTGTGACAGTGAAACTTTTACAGTTTTCTTTCTATCTCTGTAACCCCAGCCTAACACAGACCGAGCTAAACTTATAAATGTATTAAGATTAGTCACCGGGAGATTTACTAGCGATCCCCACAGACGAAAGACGAGTGGGTAATAGCATTCCATTGTGCAGAGCCCAGCAACAATAGACCCACCGTCACAATTATGTGCGCTATAAAAATCCTCGATAATAATAATAATAATAATAATAATAATAATAATAATAATAATAATAATAATAATTTAGCAGTAGCTACAGTATCCATCAAGTAAAAATGATGAATTTCGGTTCAATTAAATGCAAAAAGTGTGTTTCAAACACACAAAAAAAGGGAAATTCGGAACGACGGACAGACAGACTGTCCGACAAACGGGCTATTGAAGGATACTGGCCTAAAAATTAAAGTAACCCGTAAACCAAAACTACAAAAAAAGAAATCGTTTTAGTCGTTTTTGAGATATTGATCAAAACCTATTGGGCATTACATTACATAATTATTGCTTTAGGTCCAGCGGACTCTTCCGAGCCAAATCAGGACCGACATTTGGTTCGTTCAGATTCCCCCTGTATCCAAGTCTGGAAAGACAAAAAGAAAGAGAGAGATAAAGAAAGACAGAAAATTATAATAAACTAACGCATTACATCCAATTTATTATTATTATTATTATTATTATTATTATTATTATTATTATTATTATTATTATTATTATTATTATTATTATTATTATTATTATTAATTAATTTATTTATTTTTAATTTTATTTTATTGTGTTTTTTCTTTGGGGGTGGGGTGGGGGGATGGGGAGAGGAAGTTAGGGGGGGGGGGGGAGGGTAAAAATGAAGGCGTTCAAGCTTTGTGGTGCAAGGGAGGTAATCAAGTCTTTGTTTGAAGTCTACAGAAAAAAACGCTTTCTCCGGCTACGGTTGCATCCCTTAGTTTACGGTGCAGTGCTCCCTTTTATCTTCTCGGCAAATATAATTCAGCCGTTTTTACCTCATGAGGCCTGGGTGTCATAGTGGTCTTATTTTATCTCCAACAAACAAAATTCATTTGTTTTTGCTAACTTCCCTTAACTTTAAAAAAAAACAAAAAAAAAAAAACCACCAAACCCACCTCAGTTACATAAATGTAGATATCAAACGAAACCCCATTAATTCCGTCTGGCTTAAGTTGAAGTTCACTTTTTTTTTTTTTTAAATAATTCGAAAAAAACTTTTTGCTTTAACTCAGGTTTACCTGAACCAAAATTCATCGTTGTATTTCCAGACATTGCTGGAAACGCTTTGAAATAGTAGTGAGGGAGGTGATAATGGCGGATCAGAAAGACTGTCTGTCGGTCGTTCGGCTGAAGCGAGTTTGTCGAGTTTTGGTTCGTTCGTTTTAGTCCGTCGCGCCGAGTATCACTTTTTAAATTTTTTTTTTTTTTGGGGGGGAGGGGGTGTGTGTGTGGGGGGGGGTAGGAGGGGATGGATGGGTTGAGTGTGGAGGATTGGCGTGGGGGGAGGGGGTGAAGGGGGGCTTATTTCAAGAATAACTTAATCAAAAGTAATGATATTGCCTTTGAGGATACTTAACTACTGCTAGCCATGTTCCTATCCTATCCTATCCTATCCCGTAACTCGAAAGTCGTTGGGGCATCAAAGATGATCGTTTAACCAGCGCACTCCCATCTTTTTCTGTCCTCAGCAACCCTCATGGCTTCGCTCAGTGTCAGACCAGTCCATTCTCGAATGTTGTAATCTCACCTCTTTTCTGTCTCCCCCTTCTTCTGCCCCATTGCACCGTGTCTTGCAGGATGGTCTGAATCATGTTAAATCCTTTCTATTTGGGCTTTCTCAAGGCCAAGGTCATTGTAACTCAAGTTTCTAAACAGGTTTTGCGCTGCATCTAAAAAATGCCTGAGCCGAATTTGATTTCAAAAATATGTTTGTGTTTGCTTGCAGAAAGTGCATATAATGGCATAGTTATCATTCATTCCAAGTTTTCATTCTGCTTGCTTAGGCCATTAAAGCCCGAGCCACACCAGCCCAGGAAAATTAACATTTTAGAAAATCCTGGTTTTTGCACCTTTGTGCAAGTGCCTAGAAACACATTTAAATGGCTAGCCATCTTGTTATTTATACATTGATGTATTTAATGTTTTAATGTTAGATTTCATAATTTGGAAAGAAACCTTTGAGGTGTAGAAACTCGCAGTTGAATAATATTTCACACTGTAAACAAAATGCAAGGCAAAGTGTCTTGATTGATTAAATTTTTGTACGCCAGTTCACTTTTGTCATATTAAGATTATTAATTTTAAGATTAGGCAGGTTTACTTGACAGATTTCAACTTTGGGATCAGGCAAGCGCTGTTTGATTAAAAACGGGGTACTGCTGAATGGAGAGCGAATAGTGGAGGGGTTAGTACACTGCCTGGAAATAAAAACTACCTAATTAGGGATCAGTTGTAAACAGCCGTATCCGACACCTGCCTAACAGTAATAATAATAATAATAATAATAATAATAATAATAATAATAATAATAATAATAATAATAATAATGTACAAACAATCTCATTTACCATGCACAACATTGGATATACCAGCCGCCTAGAGAGGACATTTTCCTATCAGGACCTGAAATCCGTCTTTCTCCCAAAATTATTGTCAGTTTGACCCAACTTTTAAATTCATAAAATTGGGAGTTTTTATGGTTTAATGCTAGGAGACTGGATTATAAATCCTAGGAGATTTATGGAATGGAATTTCATGGCAATTTCGATGTTTTCTAACACAAGAAGGCCTCAGCATGCTTTATAAACATTCAAAATTTCGTTCTTCAATCCTGTCCGTACGACCTTTTAATTTTTTTTTCTGCTCTACTTTCCACGCTGTCAATGTAGAATATATGTGTGAACATCACTGCCATTACGCTTGGGAGGTCACGCGCGTCATCTCACAAAATGGCTGGCCGTAGGTAGTTCTCAATGCTGTGAGTGCGAAAACGGAAAGAAGGTTCGTAAAGGAAAGGTTGATGTATGTAGAATTGTGTGAGGCAACGTATCCTGAGGCCTTGTAGAGTTACAAAACATCAAAATTGCCTTTAAATTCCATTCGACCTAGGATACAAATCCAGTCTCCTAAAGATTAAAACCGTTGTTGTTTTAAATTTTCAGGTAGTGTTAGTACAGATCGCCGCTCTTTGAACCAGATTGATCTGGGGAAAGGCGCGTATATAGCATTCATTATTATTATTATTATTATTAGTAGTAGTAGTAGTAGTAGTAGTAGTAGTAGTAGCAGTGTTAGTAGTAGTAGTAGTAGTAGTAGTAATAGTAGTAGTAGTAGTAGTAGTAGTAGTAGTAGTAGTAGTAGTAGTAGTAGTAGTAGTGTTATTGTTATTATTATTATTATTATTATTATTATTATTATTATTATTATTATTATTATTATTATTATTATTATTATTAAATCGTGTTCATTGTTGGCGTTCTTCTTGAGACGTGGCAACCTTTTTTCAGTTGATTCCTCCAATTTAAAAAAAAGTTCTCATTCAACCCTTTGCAATAACTTCTGGCAGTGTCTCATTGAACTGTTGTGAGGTTCAACGGACGAAAGATAGTCAAAACATCAGACACTGCATACTCTTGTTCCCCCTTGTATATTATTTTTATGATTAACACTCCAAATTTTCGCCCCTCAAACAGGGCTTCATCAGGGGGCATCTGGCAATACACAAAATGCCAAGTACTCAATTATACTAATAAAGCAATAGAATAATAAATAAATAAATAAATAATAGAAAATAATAAATAATAAATAAATTAAATTAATAAAATTAAAAAATAAAAATAAAAAAACTAAAAAAAATACTAAATTAAAAAAATAAATAAAATAATAAAATAAATAAAACAATTATCACAAACATACATACTATCAGGTTGACAATCGACACTGAAATAAACTGAACTTTTACAACACTTCTGAGTTCACACAAGACTTCATGAACTCTCCTCACTAATACTTTAACACACATACACACACGCACACCCACACACACAACACCCATACCACCACATACATGTGACGGTATTTATAAGTACGAAGGACAGTTCAGGATCGAGATGTAAGAAAAGAAGCTTTTGAAAATGTGTGTTTACAGTGCAGAGTGAAAGAAAAAGATGATGCAGCACAGCACAGAGTCAAAGGACGAGAACTCCAAACTGTAGGGGCTGAAGAGCAGAATGAGCGTTGGCCAAATGTTTTTGGTTTCAGACGGGGAATGCGAAGCTGGCTACTTTCAGAAGATGAACAGAAAGCTCTTGATGGTGGACTAACTCAATGAAACAAGTCAGAGTGACAGCTTGGAAGCAAAGGCTTGCAATTTTATACATAATATAATATTATTCTTACGCTGTGTGTGTGTGTATGTACGCACGCGCGCGTGTGTGTGTGTGTTATATTCCTATCCTATCCTATCCTGTCCCGTAACCCGAAGGTCGTAGGGGCACCACAGATGATCGTTTAACCAGCATACTCCATCTTTCTCTGTCCTCAGCAGCCCTGATGGCTTCGCTCAGTGTCAAACCAGTCCATTCTCGAATGTTGTCCTCCCACCTCTTTTTCGGTCTCCCTCTTCTTCTACCTCCTTGCACTGTGCCTTGCAGAATAGTCTTTGCAAGGCCTGATGATCTGGTGACGTGGCCATATCATCGGAGTTTCCGTTTCTTCACCACTGTTAGCAGGTCATCGTGTTGTCCAATGGCTTGTGTGATGGTCTGTCGGACTTCGTCGTTGGTGATGTGTTGGGTATAGGAAATGCCCAGAAGTCTTCTGTAGCACCTCATCTCCATGCTTTGTATTCTTTGTTGGAGATCTGCTGTGAGGGTCCATGCTTCGCAAGCATATAGGAAGATGGAGATGACAAGGGAGCGCAGCAGTCTTACTTTGGAATGTAGACTGATGGTCCTGTCTTTCCAAATGGGCTTCAACCTTGTCAGGGCAGCAGTTGTTTGTGCGATCCTGGAGAGGACTTCCTGTCGGGACCCATTGTCTGATACATTGTGTTCACAAGTATATCAACTAACAAGTTAGTATCTCGTATTGCCCCAAGTCGACGTACGGTGGTCCCGTTGCCATTGGTTTTAGCCACAAGCTGAGACGGGAATATCCCAAACCTAAAAATAGAATAGAGAATTCTGGGAAATCTGTTCTTGCTGAAATGAAACGAAAGTTGGGAGAGGAACTGCATATTTCTAGTAGTGAACAAAGGCAGAAACTTGTCAGCAGTATTATCAGCGATGGAGTTATAATGGACGAAGTGCTTCATACTTATGAGATTGCCTTTGCTCGAGCAAAGAAACTAAAGAAGGATTTGGCCGACGTCATTTCAGAAAAGCATTTCCCTACCCATAATTCCCCTGGGTTTTGAAGTTTCTAAAAAGTTATTTCAGACCGATGACGCTCTATGGAGCGAAAAGCATGTAAAGGGAAGCAACCGGTTGTACGCGCACGTCGATAGAGACATAGAAGAGAGATACTAACTTGTTAGTTGATATACTTGTGGTGTGTTATATTATCGAACATTATTATTATTAAATTTTGTGTCCTAGTGTTCAAAAAAGATCGCCTGCTATTAATAGCAGTAAATAATGGTGTATCTCCGTTAGAACACAGACACTGGCCTGCTCTCTAAAAGAGAGAGAGAGAGGGAGAGAGAGAGAGAGAGAGAGAGAGAGAGAGAGAGAGAGAGAGAGAGAGAGAGAGAGAGATGGAGAAATAAGGGAGATAATTTTGCACAAAGGAGCTAATTAGGCCTACTTGCTTTGCATACGTTGTGTATATGTCATAGTATTATGATGAATGGGGTGGGATTGTGTAGTTCTCCGCCCGCGGGGTTGCCGGGGGTTTCTGTATAAATAGTATCCCCACTTTCTGAAAATTTAATGCTTTAAATTCCCAATGTCGCTGTCTTTTTCCTTTGTTCTTTCTCATTCCTACTCTGTTCTATCAATCTACTATACTGTCTTCTTCTTAGCTAGACCAGTCACCTACCTTTTTTCTTGAAAAATCTTCCGGGACAAAACTCCTCATTTGTGTGTGAGATCTATTGGATCAGCTTGGGAATATTGGACGCTTTCTGTCAAATGGTCACTAGGACTTCTTATGATATTATTGTTTAGCAATGTAGGCATTTTATATGTATGTGTTTTGTTGATATTTTATAATGATGTTTGTATTCTATTTTGTTTTGGTAAACATAGGTTCGATAAATTAGAGTACAGCGTTAGCGTCCCCTGCGTGGGATGTCTTTATTGTAAAGTGACCGGCTGGTGGAGTGCTTTCAGTGTTACGTTACCACTAGGGTTGTTTCGGCAGATCTTTTATGCAGATCAGGGGTGGGTCCTCTTTCAGCGAAGTTGTGGTCTTGATTTTGTGGTCTTGTTTCGGCTCTTTGCAGTCCGCTGGACCCTGTAAACAATGAATAACTAATTGTGTAATTTCTAAGTATTATCCGACAGATCGGTCTGTTGATCGGTCGGTACGCCGGTGCTTTGCATGCCAAGAACCTCTGAACAGATTTTGACCAAACCGCCAGGGAATATTATTTAAGTTAGTGGCCAGTTTCCACTACCATCATATTTGCTCTACCGCAAAGATCAAGGTCGTTGGAGTTACTGTGTTGCTAAATACGTGTTACTCTGTATCTCAAAACCGTCTGAATCGATTTTGTTGAATTTATTTTTTAATACAGGTAGTTCACCAGATCATCAGGTCTTGCAAAGACCATCCTGCAAGACACAGTGCAAGGAGGTAGAAGAAGAGGGAGACCGAAAAAGAGGTGGGAGGGCAACATTCGAGAATGGACTGGTTTGACACTGAGCGAAACAATCGGGGTTGCTGAGGACAGGGAAAGATGGAGTACGCTGGTTAAACGATCATCTGTGGCGCCCCTACGACCTCCGAGTTACGGGATAGGATATGATAGGATAGCTCAACTCTTGACCAGTCATCCAGTAGCAGCCCGGATGTTGGTCAATCGGTCGGTCCGTCCCTCTGAATGTCATACTTAGCAGTAGTTAAATTATCTGCAAAGTGAAAAAGCTAAATGTTGGTTCAGTTATTCTTGAGATATGGCAACTCAAAGAGTGTAATTTTAACAACAAAAGTTAAATCCGGAGGGACGGACAATCCGACTGACTGACTACTAGACTGCTACAGAAAGGGTGACGCATAAGCTGAAGCAACCGTATACCAAAACTCGAGGACCACGCTTTAGCCGTTTTTTAGAGCTATTGATCACAACTAAGAGACAGTCCAACAAAATAGCCAAGTCATCGCCACGCCATTAATGCCTGGCCAGGAGATTAAGATGATGCTGAAAGTTAACTGCTTACTGATTAGTTTTCACACCTGCATTCACCAGACCTGTGCGTGAACTGCTTAGATCGCACTGGGACAATGTGAAAGTCAACAAAACTCGACACAGCATCCAACATTTTTAAAGCAAATTTAGCCATAGTCACCTTCTTGCTGTTGTTCTTGTTCGGGCTGTTCTCTATTTCTTAGCATTGCTCTTCTATCCAGTTCTCCTTTGCTGTGCGCATGCCTTTCGGATGTCATGTTGTTTTTTCGGTAGGCATCAGCTCCATGTGAGGTATTCTTTTCCTTTATCATCTCTCTTCGTTTATCACACAGGTCCAAAAGTTAAGGTGTGAAGTAGAAGTGGATTTTCGGGGTTAGTTAGTTTTAGTGTAAATAGGTGCAAGCCTCCTGCACTTTAAATGGAATAAAACAAAAAAAATAGTTACTCATTGCTTACATAGTCGATCTAGCGGACTGCAAAAAGCCGAACTTGGTTGAAAGAGGACTCACCCCTGATCCCTATAAAAGATCTGCTGATACTCTAATTTATAAAACCGAAAACGAAATAAACTATAAACGTCATTATAAAATATCAACAAAACACATACATCAAAAATGCCTACAGTGCTAAATAAGAATATCATAAGAAGCCTCAGTGACCATTTGGCAGAATGCGTCCAATATTCCCAAGCTGACAGAACAGAATAGGACTGAGAAAGAGCAAAGGAGAAAGACAGCAACAGTGGGAATTTAAAGCACTAAATTTTTCAAAAAGTGGGGATACTATTTATACGGAAACCCCCGTTACTCTCATGGGGGAATTTTCGGATTTTCTGTTGCATTTTAATCGCACTCAGCAATATCTAAAAACAATAAACTTTGCTTGGGGTATATACGCAGACCTGAGTGCGATTCTAAAGAAAAGGGGTACAAGTTTAGACTACAGTTAGGAAATACACGTGGACACACCAAATTTGTTTGTAACAGGTCACAACTCTAGTCATTGTTTACAGGGTCCAGCAGACTGCAAAGAGCCGAATCAGGAGGGGTCACCTCTGATACGTATAAAACATCTGCTTAAACAACCATTGTTACACTCGTTTGATGTTGCCCTGTTGGTGTTTTCTATCAGTAGTTGATTCAGCCCCAATGCTGAAGTCCTGATAAAGTGTAACTCGGATTCGTTTATCCACGCAACCCGTTCAATCAGCAACAAGTCACAGAGTCATATGAAGTTTTCAAACTTTATTCAGCGTTCATCAACAACTGCATACAATCGCCTTTTCACTCTTTCTTCCTTAACTTTTACAACAACACCACCCTTTTTTGAAACAGTGCGTCACGAATATAGTCTCTCTATACTCCAGAACAATTTAGGACACTCCAGCGTAACGCACCACAACCAATCAAAATTAACTTCGTCATCACTGTTTTACGTCATACAACTTTCCTTTCTGTCCAAGAATAATCTCAAATATCCAAACCTATCGTGAAGTTTCGATCGACAGTAAACAAGCAAATCTAGAGAATTCTACAATAATATCGACCAACTACAATTACCAACGTTATACAAAGCTTCTTCTAACAACAATGCAAACTCAAATCAAAGGTAAATACACTCTATTATTGAAAACTTTGCAAAGCGAAACGATTATATCTATCGTGCGCGTTTCAGACATATTATCGTTCGCGTTTCAACGCAACAACCATATTCCTATCTTATTCTATCCCGTAACTCCAAGCAAGGTCGATGGGGCACCACAGATGATCGTTTAGCCAGCGTACTCCATCTTTCTCTGTCCTCAGCAACCCTCATGGCTTTGCTCAGTGTCAAGCCAGTCCATTCTCGAATGTTGTCATCCCACCTCTTTTTTACTGTCTCCCCCTTCTTCTGCCTCCTTGCATTGTGCCTTACAGCATGGTTTTTGCAAGGTCTGATCCTCTGGTGACGTGGCCATACCATCGTAGTTTCCGTTTCTTCACCACTGTGAGCATGTCATCGTGTTGTTCAATGGCTTGTGTGATGATCTGCCGGATTTTCGCCGTTGGTGATGCGCTGGGTATAGGAAATGCCCAGAAGTCTTCTGTAGCACCTCATCTCCATGCTTTGTATTCTTCGTTGTAGATTTGCTTTGAGGGTCCATGTCATGGCCGCGGTTGTTTGTGCGATCCTGGAGAGGACTTTCTGTCGGGACTCATTGTCTGATACAATGGCTCCTAAATATTTGAAGCTATGCACTGTGTTGAGGGATTGGCCTTGGACTTTGATGTCCGTGTTGATGCCATTGGTGTTGTTGGTCATCATTTTGGTATTCTCTGCACTTATTTTCATTCCATAGGCTCTGGAAGTGGTGTCAAGTCTCTGTACCAGCTGTTTAAGTTCTTGTTCCTCTCCAGCCAATTCATCAATGTCATCCGCAACACGGAGGTTGGATATTGCTCTACCCATTATGCTGAGTATGCCTTCGTGATCTGCAAGGGCATCTGACATGATGCGCTCTAGAAAGATTTTGAAGAGTGTTGGAGAGAGTAGGCAACCTTGACCCACACAGATAGTTGTTCTGAACCAGTTTCCGATGGCGCTGCTGTGGAGGACTGCACTGGTAGCCTTGTCATACAGACTTTTGATGATTTCAGTAATCTTAGGGCTGATGTTGTACACTCTCATGGTTGCCCAAAGAGCTGCATGCCGGACTCGGTAATACGCTTTCTTGAAGTCTACAAACACCTGATATAAGCCTAGATGTTGTTGGTGCTGTAGGTATTTCTCGCAGATTATCCTGAGGTTGAAAATATGTTCGGTGGTAATCACTCTGCCCTGGAATCCTGCTTGTTCTTCAGCTATGATGTGTTCAGCTTGCGATTTCAATCTGTTGAGTATTATTTTCAGGAGGACCTTGTTGGGATGGCTGATGAGCTGTGAGTGCGGGCACTGAATAGAATAATCCCAACATTTCCCGACGTATCGTAGGAGGCGACTAACAGGGTTGATGTCTGCACGGCATCACTGGGCGAAAGTCTTCTACACAGAAGTCACCGGCCAGGACGGAGGAACCTCACGTTACTACAGGTTCAACGATCACGTGCTCGGGGCCAAGGGGAGCCACACTGTACATGTGGATTTGGTCTGTGGCCAACAGCCTGGAGAGGATTGGGCCCTGCCAGGTCTTTCTTGCTCAAAGAACCACTCACTCCACACCGATCGATCGTCGCCCGCGTCACCAAGGGCCGCGCCTTCCGTTGGCCACAGGTCAGAGGTGATAAGAGTGCTACTGATGGACAACTTAGCAAGATCCGCACGAGAAACAACATCGTCATAGGTACCTGGAATGTCAGGACCCTATGGAAAATTAGAAGAACTGGCCCACGAGCTGGACCACTATCGATGGAACATTTTAGGTATCAGCGAACTGCGCTGGAAAGGCCTAGGTGAAAAAACAACCGACAAAGGCCACAAGCTTTATTTTAGCAGGAGACATGACAGGCACGATTCTTGATCCACAAAGACACTCTAGCGACTGCCATGGTTTGCCGCTCAGTCTCAAGTAGACTCATTACCATCCGTCTGAGAGCAGCCCCTTTCAACATCACTATCATCCAGGCCTATGCCCCAACATCTGACTATGACGACAGCGAAGTGGAGGATTTCTATGAACATCTACAAGCTGTTCTTGACCAAGTGCCGAAGATCAGAAGGTCATAGTAGTCATAGTGCAAGGCGACTGGAATGTCAAGCTTGGCTAAGATGCGCACCACAACTTGGGAGACACATGTGGACCCCACTGGAACAACGAGACAAATGACAGAGGTCTGAGACTTTTGGAGTTTGCCAGATACAACAATCTGATACTGGGAAACACAAAAAATGCAGACGATGAACATGGCACAGTCCCAGCGTGGAGCATCACAACCAGATTTACTTCATCATGGTCAAGTGTGTCAGAGTTTCCATACCACTGGCGGTATCCGAGGAGGAGGAATCAGAGAGATTCTCACATGCTCTTTTTCTACTAAGGGAAGACTGCACACCCACCGGGGAGGCGACACCTGGGTCGCTCCTCGTGGGGAAGGGTTGGGGGGTGGGGGGAATTCAAGGCACGGTATACAGGTGTGCCATGGTCCGACTCCTCAGAATTAGCCTTGTTTTTAATATCTGGGGAATCATTTCTGCCCCCCGCTATCGAATCATCTAATGATCATGAATGATCACTCATTGCATGAATCTGACGTGAATCCTGGGCTTCGTGAATCTGAGCCGAATCGAATTCGCATTAAATAATTGCTGAATGAGTCTAATCATCACTCACTCTGGAACGAAGCGAAGCTTTACGTCCTAGTTTTTTTTTTTTTTAAAGTTAAGGACAATAATATTGGTTTAAAAAACCTTAAGAGGTATTTAAAAAAATCAAACAAGGTCTGATATACTATCATCATGCCTGGGCGAGAAAGTCGGCAAACGGCCGACAAGATAAAAAGGACCTACAATCACGAAGGAGGAAAAAGGACATAACTTCGAGTATAACCATAAAACAGCGACTCAATAATTGAACTCCGACAAACTGTACAACTCAAGAGAAAAAAAATCTCTTTTTCCCCCTTTCTTTCTAACATATCGTATAAATAATATGTATAATTAAGTGCATTAGCCAAAATTTAAATATATTACACTACTATAAATGTTTTTAATAATTTAAATCCCCATAGTCAGATATGACAACTGCTCAAATATATAATTAACGAAAACCTAGCGCCTATTAGCGTATAGCATCCTGTATTATTATTTGTATTATTATTACAAGGCCTCGCGCCCTTCCGGGGTTTCAGAGGTTTAACCTGAGGAGCAAGAGCCGCCGGCCGAGGAGAGCAAATCACGGAGTCAAGCAGACCCTCACCCTGGATCCCTTTGCAAAAGAACATCAAATAAATACTATGCAGAAATAGTTGTAGGAAATCTGCATACAAAGGCTTTATTTTTTCATAAAATGAGGAAGATGAGTCGCTATGCACATTGCTGCGTAGCTTGTATATCTGTTGGTGTGACGGGAACGAAAGGTGATGAATGGACTCGGGTCCTCTCCCAGAAGATGATGGTCTTTTACCAGGGATGTTATAGGCCGTTTAAAAAACACTGGATAATCATGTAGAAGAGGAACTACTAATAACCCAACGTTCGCAATGAACATTTACCCTCATTTATTAGGTCCTTTCGTACCGTACATGCTTTAGGAGTGTGCAGAGATTACTCCGTAACTAGCCTATCAACAAGAAAACATCACTGGAAAGTCCAGCGGGCAGGTTTAACAAAATTCCTCATCATGCAGGTCTATGTTCATATCGACCTTATTTTTGTTTTAACGCCTCTTTAACGTAAGAATCCTCCTTCTACCTGTCCAGAATTTTTTCCACCCGTCCCGGTGGACCCACCACTTCCGTTATGGTAATGACGTCGCTCTCTCCGTCATTTCCGGTTTCCGGTCAGATGTCATTTTATCATCATGTTTTACTTCTTTTGCCTTGCATTTGATTATTCCTGGGGGAGGTGCACATATCATATTAATACGGCTGAACGCTAAATATAAGGATTTCTGCACGACTATTCCGTGTTGCCTAGGACAATTTTACAAAGAACTGTTCCTATCCTTTTCATTCTTCTCTCTCTCTCTCTCTCTCTCTCTCTCTCTCTCTCTCTCTCTCTCTCTCTCTCTCTCTCTCTCTCTCTCTCTCTCTCTCTCTCTCTCTTCTCTGGTGGTAGGTTAGTGGGGGGTGTATGTGGCTAAGTGTGAGTATGGAGAAGGGGTAAGTTTATCCCAACTATCCCACAATTCGTCCCACCATGCTAACCAAGACAATCAATCACTCTGATGACATATTGATTATACCCGTGAGAGTTGCCGCGAGAATACCTCTAAAGACATTAAAAATAAGGGGTTTGTTTCCCCCCACAGGAAAATCGGGTGTTTGCGCTTGTGAGTGGGTGAGTGTGTGTGCGTGTGTGTGTATGTGTGTGTGTGTGTGTGTGTGTGTGTAATGATTTTATTCCACCACCACCCCTCCCCAGCTCACAACCCCACCACCCCCGTGGTGATGCCGGGGTTTTCTGTATAAATAGTATCCCCACTTTGTGGAAATTTCGTGTTTTAAATTACCACTGTTTCTGTCATTCTCATTTGTTCTTTCTCGTTCCCAATCTGTTCTATCAATCTTTCTTCCTTAGACCAGTAACCTACCTTTTTTTTTTCTCCAAAATCTCCTCATTTGTGTATGGGGTCTGTTGGGTCAGCTTGCGGCTATTGTACGCTTTCTGTCAAATGGTCACTAGGGCTTCCTATGGTATTAGTATTATTTGGCAATGTACGCATTTTCTAGATGTGTTTTGCTAATATTCATGCGGCCTCCGTCAAAACCAGCAAAGAAAAGGAAAGAAGAAGTTGCGCCAGGTAATCAACAACAAAGTATAAGTATGTTGAAGCTTTTGAAAGTAGTTAAAGGTGATAAAACTGGATCACCGTCTGATCAGCAGAGAAATCTGCCTGAAATCGATCCATCGTAAGTCAAGAACGGTCTGTTTTGCTTCACAACACACTAGGCACTGTCACAATATCATATGTCATGATGTCAAGAAACTTGCATACAGTTTAATGAATCAAAAATAACAAAGTACTTGCGAATGGTTGTAGCCTTTAAAAATCCAGCTGGAGGTATGAATACCCTTTACATTTTGACTCAGGAGGTATGAATACCCCTTACATTTTTTAGGGTCTAAAACACTGTTTATTGTAAAGTGACCGGCTAGTGGAGTGCCGTTAGTGTTACCGTTAGAGTTGTTTCAACAGCGAAGTGGCGAAGCCACAAGCGCGAGCCTGCGAAGCACGCGAGTGGACTAGGGGGGTCCGGGGGCATCCCCCCTTCCCCGGAGAAATTTGAAAATAATGGTTAAAATCTGTGCAAGCTGGTGCATTCTGGGCATTATTTTGAGGACTGAAAACAGTATTGTTTTGTGCTAAAAGTCCTCTTATAGCCCCCCACTCCCCACACACACACTCCTCTGCAAACTCTGATGATAATATTTAAAATAGCCGAACATCTTGCATAAAGGGTTACAAAAAGACAGGTAAGGGTACTTCAAATAAAACAAGAAATAACCACTCACATCACTTTCATTCAAAACTGACTTGATGCATGCACAAGAAATACCTGTAGATCTAGATCTGATGAATGAAAAAATTAAAAAAAAAAAACACAACTAATTTGGAGGTACATGAAACTGTGTGGTAAGAGAGAATTAGTATAGTTTTTTTTCTCTTCTTTGTGTGTATGTGTGTGTGTGTTTGTGTTTGTCTCCCCACAAATAATCCAAACGATGTACCTCGTGGTGAGGACAGAGAAAGATGGAGTACGCTGGTTACACGATCATCTGTGGTGTCCCAACGACTTTCGAGTTACGGGATAAGATAGGTGTGTGTTTGTGTGTGTGTGTGTGTGAGTGCGTGGATTTTTATGTGCACACGAGAGAGAGAGAGGGAGAGAGAGAGAGAGAGAGAGAGAGAGAGAGGGGGGGGGGGGGGAAGGATGTGTAATTTCATGTTGACAAGAAACAGACTTGCACGGTTTTTGATGATGATGATGACATGATGATCATTATCATGATGATGCTAATGCCAACAGGAATGTATTTATTTTATTACATTGCATTTCATACTTTTAAAATTCGTTGCATTCAGAATTATTTAATTATTTATTTTTTTTAATTATGCATTAGTTCAATTTTTTTTCTTTTAAATTTGATTCCGGGTCTTTCCTCCTTCTTTCGTTTAGTGTTCTTTACTGTTATAATGTCAGTCAGTTCATTCTCCTCTTCTGTCTTCTGTTATTATTCCTCTCCATATTTCTTTCGAGTATCGTCTTCTCTCTCTCTCTCCATCTCTCTCTTTGTTTGTTTCTGCCTGATCTTCTGTGCAATATAATAGATGTGATATATATAATCAGATATATATATATATATATATATATATATATATATATATATATATGCTAATCAGATCTCTCTCTCTCTCTCTCTCTCTCTCTCTCTCTCTCTCTCTCTCTCTCTCTCTCTATATATATATATATATATATATATATATATATATATATATATATATATATATATATATATATATATATATATATATATATATATATATCAGATAATCAGATAGATAGATAATTCTTCTTCTTCTTCTTCTTCTTCTTCTTCTTTCTTTCTTTCTTTCTTTCGTTCGTTCTTTCTTTGTTTCTTCCACATGTTCCTCCTCCTCCTTCCTCTTCTTCTCGTACTTTTCTGACGTCACCTACGTCTGATTTGTGGCTCAGTGCATATCTACATAACTATAGCAGACATACCGTGGCATTTACGTGCACTAAAGTGTCGCCAGTAATGTCAGGTAGGAATGGCGGCTCTTTGAAGGGACACAATAAACAACTGATATATATATATATATATATATATATATATATATAGAGAGAGAGAGAGAGAGAGAGAGAGAGAGAGAGAGAGAGAGAGAGAGAGAGAGAGAGAGAGAGAGAGAGAGAGAGAGAAGAGAAGAGAAGAGAAGAGAAGAGAAGAGAAGATAAGATAACAATTTTATTTTGCAAGGGTAAAAGAATAAGCGCTGGATGCGCTTTTTTACATCTTGCCCTTGGAGCTTTAACAATAACTATTAAATACAACTCAAGGTTATAACATTCACATCATGGAACAATAACAAATAAACAAAGTCATCATTAGATAAAATCCTTTTCAAACAATTGAAATCAAATTAATGTTGTTAATCTCAATCAACAACATTAACAATTAATGTGTATTTAATTTTTAATGTATTTTAGGAGACGTGTTCTAAATGATGTAAATTTAGATGCTGGAGTGCGGAGATCTTCAGGAAAGTTATTCCACAAAATGGAACCGGAATAAGCTAGACTAGTTTTGTAGAGATCAATTCTTGGAATTGGAACATTTAATTTTGTGGACGATCTGGCAGGGTTTTTTTTGAAAAAAGAGAAGAAAGATAGGAAGGTGCATTGCCAGAAAGGACCTTGTGCATGAAAACGCCTTTATTAAATTTTAGTCTGTCGGTAAGATGTAGAATATAGATCCGTTTATAGTCATCTGGAGAGATTTTTTGTTTAAGTAAAATTTGTTTAAATGCACGTTTGTGAATTCTAATTAAAGGTTTCATTGCATTGCCACTAGCAGAATCCCAAATAGTAGAAGAATAATCAATAAATGATTGAATATGACCGGAGTAAAATAGTTTACGAGAATGTAAATTTAATAAATGCTTTATCCTTGATAATTGGTAAGTCCTTTTAGAAATAGTTTTACTAATATTTGAAATATGTTTTACCCAGGACAAATTATTGTCTATAGTTACTCCAAGAAGTTTATGACACTGTACTTCAGCAATTATTGAATTGCCAATTTTTAATGGAAGAAGTTTTATTGATACATTTTGTCTTTTCTGTCTTGTTGTAATTAGCATGGATTTTGTTTTGTCTGGATTGAGGGCCATGTGGTTGTATTCAGTCCATTCCTGTAGTTCACTAGCCCCTTTTTGTAATGAGGAGGAGAGTTTATTCAAGTCTATATTTTGAGAATGTAATGTAGTGTCATCAGCAAAGAGTTCACAAGAAGTAGAAATATAAAGGGGGAGATCATTTATGTAGATAGAAAATAACAACGGCCCTAAAACAGATGCTTGCGGTACTCCAGCTGTAACAATTTCAAATTGTGACTTTTGGTTATTTACATAAACACACTGTTCTCTGTCCGAAATAAACGATTTAAGAAACTCAAGAGATTTGGAATGAATGCCATATAGGTTTAGTTTACGTAGAAGAAGGTCATCGTCTATTACATCAAAAGCTTTTGCGAAGTCAACAAATAATGTTCCAGAAAATTGTCCCTTATTAATATTATTTAGCCATTGTTCTATCATTGATGTAAGAGCTGTGTGACAAGAGTGTTTAGCTCTGAAACCAGACTGATTTTCATGTAAGAGTCTGTTTTCAGTGAAATGATCAAGAATATTATTATTTATGTGCTTTTCAAGAGGTTTAGAGAGAGTAGAAAGAATCGAAATAGGCCTATAGTTCAATGGGTCAGTGCTATCACCATTCTTGAAAAGGGGTATAACCTTAGCTTTTTTGAACATTATAGGAAAATGTGTTTTGTCTATGCATAGGTTGTATATATACGTTAAAGTGTCAGTAATAAATGACGCAGACAATTTTAGTATTTTACTATCCAATTCATCAATTCCTCTTGAATTTGTTTGCTTAAGGTTTGTAAGTGCTTTGTGTACAAATTCTGTAGACAAAAAGGAATGTCTAGTTTGCTTTTAATGTTCTTAGAATGACAAAAGTTTGCTAATTTCTCTAGATTGTTTTCTTTTGATTTGTCAATAGTAATAATCCTATCAGACGTTTTAACAAAATGTAAATTTAGAATATTAGGAGAAATATCTTTAATCACTGGTGATATACTGGATTTGTTTGTTAAGTGATTAATTGCTTTCCAAATCGTTTTAGAACTGTTTTTGGACGAGATTAAATTTGTAATAAATGCTTTTGTTTTCTTTTGAGTGAAGTTGCTGCATTTCTCTGTTTTTTTGTATTCATCTTCTTTACCACTTTTCTTTAAATAATCTCTTAATTTAATGGCATTTTGCAGTTCTGTGTATAGCCACGGAGGTTTAGAATAGTACTTAACTCTTTTGGTATTTATAGGAGCATGCTTATTGTATATATTCATAAATGTGTCATACCAGTACGATAAAGCAACATCAGGGTTAGTAAAATTATAAACATTTGAGAGACGCGATGTTGCTGAGGTCAAAGAGAAAATCATCTGTAATAAATTTGGAAAAAGATCTGTATGTTATTGTTTTATGTCCTGGTTTGGGTATTTTAGCTCCTTTCTTTTTCCAGGTCAAACAAACAGGATAATGATCACTGCAAGCAAAGACTGGTACACACACTTCTACAACATGCGTCTTGTTATTTGTATATATGTGATCAATGAGTGTGCTAGAAGTCGCAGCTACTCTGGTTGGTCCTGACACTAGTTGTTCAAAGTTGCACAGTTTAATAGTATCAGTCCAGTGTTTATTAGGTTTAAACAAGTCAATATTAAAATCCCCTAAAATGAAGAAATCTTTAGATTTTAATAACAGTTCACAGATCATTGAAGTAAAGTTATTAATCCAGTCCACATGTACATCAGGATGCCTGTATAAGAATCCGACGATGATTGGGGCTGAATGTTTTATATTTATTTCAAGCCAAATAGACTCAACTTGATGCTGCTCAAGGTAATGAAGACGCTTGAGAGAGAGAGAGAGGGAGAGAGAGAGAGAGAGAGAGAGAGAGAGAGAGAGAGAGAGAGAGAATTATGGTTCAGGTAGCCGAATGCATTAAATCGTCATCTGTGTATAGTCGTAGGCTGTGAGTACTATATTAGTTAGTCATTGTTTATAGGAAGCGGACAGCAAAGGGCCGAATCGGGATCACAACTTGGTTCAAAGGGGACTCACCCCCGATCCGTATAAAAGATCTCCTGAAACAACAAAAAAACGAAATTATAGAATATAAACATCATTATATAATATTAACAAAACACATACATATAAAATGCTTAAATTGCTAAATAGTAATACCATAGAAAGCCATTGTGACCATTTGGCAGAAAGCATCCAATATCCCAACGCTGACTCAACCGACCCCATCCACAGAAGAGGAGTTTTGGGTGAGTTTTCCAGAAAAAAAGGTAGTTGACTGGTCTAGCGAAGAAAATAGTAGATTGATAGAACAGAAGGAGAAATAACAAATGAGAAAGAACGAGAAAGAACAAATGAGAATGACAGAAACAGTGGTAATTTAAAGCACGAAGTTTCCACAATGTGGCGGGGGATACTATTTATTTATTTATTTTTGTAGAAACGACAATCTTTTTTTTTTTAAATTTTGGAAGGAGTTGAAAACACATTGTCTATAGTCCTGTTTTGGTAATGATGACGTAAGTGGTGTTTTTCCATGGGGGTGGCGTTGGAGGTGTGGTGATGACGGCGACGACGACGATTATGATGATGATAATGATAATGATGATGATGACGACGACAAAACAAATAATAATAACAATTATCATCATCGTCATCGTCATCATTATCATCATCTACATTAGTAGTAGTAGTAGCAGTAATAGTAGTAGTAGTTGTAGTTGTTGTTGTTACTTAAATGATTAAATTATTATTGATTAAATTATTATTGATTAAATTATTATTGATTAATTGGCTTCATTAATGAGGAGTGTGGGATTGTGTTTGCTCGTGTGCGGTTGCTTGAGTCTGTACCGGGAGTCAATGCAGCTTACCCAGCTGATGAATCAAACCAAAATAAACGTGCGTCCAATCCATACAGGCCCAAACATCCTGGTAGTATTTAGACTACTAGTAAAATACTAAAAATACTATATAATAATGTATTACATATTTCTCTTATCTTATCAGGTTTGTTGTTATAACGCACACGGGCGCGCGCGCAGCCACACACACAGACACACATATACACACTCATTTACCCACACACACGAGCAAACATACACACTAACTAAACTAAACACACCCTGGTACCACCGTCCAACCACCTCTCACCCTCCAACACCGTATACACACCTGACCTCCCATCCTCCCACCTCTCCCCTCTCTCTCTGCCCCTCTTTCTCTCTCTCTATGTCCCTCTCTCTCTTTGTTGCTCTTTCTCTTTCTCCCTCACACACATACATATACACACGCACAAACACTCACAAACACCACAAACCATTTTGTCCGCTTGGAGTCTTCTTGTAGCACTCCATCCGAGCAAGAGAGAGCACAGCGCCGTGCGGGCGCCTGATGCTACAAAACTACCGCTACAGCAACATCACTATAGACTATCATCACTAAACAGCTAACAGCAATCGTAGCTCATAGTTTATACAAAGGAAAGCCCCCAGAAGCACAACGTCGGCAGCTTCGGGTAGTATACTGTAACAAGCCTACGGAGTTAAAGACCGAGATACGTACACAGCAGTATTTCCCTGTACACCTTTCTGTCCCCGTCTACTTGCCCCTTTCCTCGCTTGCAGACCACAGCTGTCTTATACAAGGCCCACGCTTCGGAACTTCGGTCGCAGCAGCCCCGGTATATTTATTTAAGGAGAGAAAGAGAGAGAGAGAGATACAGACAGACAGACAGACAGACAGAGACAGAAACACAGAGATCTGGGTGAAAGGTACCTTTTAAAACAGGTATTGAGCATGTTATGGCCAGAAATCAATTCAAGTGATTTCAAGAATTTATTTGCATTTTTACGTCAATTCACAACAATATCGTTCTCACTCCACTAAAGTTGAATTACAATCCTAAAAAAAGAATACCATTACTACAAAGGTTTTCCCAGAACCCAACCCCTCTTCCGCCCTCCACAATTGTGCCTGTTAACAGAGTTTCACGATGTAGTCGGGTCAAACCAGCGGTTGTTTTCTTGGAACAGTCATCCAACCAAGTACTGTTATTCGTATCATATTAATTAATTAGTTAGTCATTGTTTATAGGGTCCGGCTAACTGCAAAGAGACCACAACTTGGTTCAAAGAGGGCCCACCCCTGATCCGTATAAAAGAATCGATCTGCTGAAACAACCCTAATAGTAACGCTGAAGGCACGCCACCAGCCGATCACTTGACAATAAAGACATACCATGCAAAGGACGCTGAGGCTGTACTCTAATTTATTGAACCCCCGTTTACAAAATCAAAGAGGAATATAAACAGCATTATACAATATTAACAAAACACATACATATGAAATGCATACACTGCTAAATAATAGCACCATAGAAAACCCTAGTGACCATTTGGAACAAAGCGTCTCAAATCCCCAAACTGAACCAACAAACCCCATAAACAGCAGACACATGAGGAGTTTTGGAAGAGTTTTCGTGACTGGTCTTGTGAAGAAGATGGTAGATTGATAGAACAGATTAGGAACGAGAAATAACAAATGAGAATGACAGAAACAGTGGTAATTTAAAGCACTAAATTTTCACAAAGTGGGGATACTATTTATACAGAAAACCCAGGCACCCCAACGGAGGGGGATGTGTATCGTATGCGTGGCTGGACTCCGGCTAACCTTAAGGTACCAACATAAGCTGTAAGCTGGGCGATTCGTCCCGGAATTTGATGGGGGCGCAGCGTACGTCCACGATAATGAGGATGAATTGACCGACGTGTTATGTATATTTCTTGTGCGTTCATTTGGCAATACAGATTTTGTATCCTGTATCTTTGTAACCTGTATCTATGAATGTCGCAGTACCCATTTGCCACGTGCGTAAATCTGCAACATTACAGGGGCTAGCGTGTTTTTTTTTTTTTGAAGACTCTCATGGCCGTTGCAGGGAGGAGGGAAAATCTTGAGGAGAGAAGAAAAAGCGATTATCAGACGTGTGGTTTTCAGTGCTCTTTGCCTACCCTAAGCCCCCGTGTTTTTCACTCATCTGTCCTTCTAAAGCGGTCTGGCACGAGCGAGGTCTTTTCTTTCCTCTCTTCTTCTTCTTCTTCTTCTTCTTCTTCTTCTTCTTCTTCTTCTTCTTCTTCTTCTTCTTCTTCTTCTTCTTCTTCTTCTTTCTTTCTTTCTCTTTCTACTTCTTTTTCTTCTACTTCTTCTTCTTCTTGTTCTTCTGAGCCTACTATTTTCTTAAAATTGTGCTTATTTTGTGTAATAAAAGGACAAAATTCAAAGTGCTTCTTCATCATCTTTCACTATCATCATTATCATCATCATCATCATCGTCGTCGTCGTCGTCTGCTCCTCCTCCTCATACTTTTTGTTGTTGTTGTTGTTGTTGTTGTTGTTGTTGTTGTTGTTCTTCTTCTTCTTCTTCTTCTTCTTCTTCTTCTTCTTCTTCTGCTTTTCTTCTTCTTCTTCTTCTTCTTCATGTGGTTTTTTACTAAAATAAAGTTTTGTGTATATTATTATTTTCTGAAGGAAAAAGATAGTCTGGGTTTCTTTAATGTACCACAATCTTATGATAAGTTTTCCTAACTAAACAAAGGCTTTCTCTCTGTCCCTCTGGCTCTCTGTATCTCTTCATTTTAATCCCTAATAATAAAAAAAAAAGTTTCAAAAAGGTTTCAGAGTTCCTTCCTTCCCCCTTCCTTTCTCTCTCCCTCTCTCTACCTCTATCTCTCCCTCGACCTCTCTATCTCTCCCTCTATCTCTCCCTCTCTCTAACTCTCTCTCCCCCTCGCCTTCTCTCTCTCCCTCTCTCTCCCTCTCTCTCTCTCTCCCTCTCTCTCTCTCCCTCTCTTTCCCTCTCTCTCTTTCTCTCTCTCTTCCTCTCTCTCTCCCTCTCTATCTCTCTCTCTTTTTCTCTCTCTCCCTCTCTCTCTCTGTCTCTCTCTCCCCCCTCTCTCTCTGTCCCTCTCTCTCTCTTTCTCTCCCATCTCTCATTTATCTCTTACTCTCTCCCCTTTCTCTCTCTCTCCCTCTTTCTCTCTCCTCATCTCCTCCCTTTCTCTCTCTATGTCTATTTCTGACCCTCTCTCTCTCTGCCTTTCTCTCTCCCCCTTTCTCTCCTTCTCTCTCTCTCCTCTCTCTCTCTTTCTCTCTCCTCTCTCTCTCTCTCTCTCTCTCTCTCTCTCTCTCTCTCTCTCTCTCTCTCTCTCTCTCTCTCTCTCTCTCTCTCTCTAGCTCTGCGGCCTATTCACTCCGGTCTCCACTCCGCACCCCTATTTTTTTCCCCCCTTTCAACCTCCCCCTCCCACCTCCCAGCCCACAAATCTCATCTCTTCCTCTTCCATCTCTCTCTCTGTCTCTCTCTCTGTCTCTCTCTCTCACTTTCTCTCTCTCTCTCTCTCTCTCTCTCTCTCTCTCTCTCTCTCTCTCTCTCTCTCTCTCTCTCTCTCTCTCTCTCTCTCTCTCTCTGGTTCTGTCTTACTCAGCGGCCTACTAGTGCTCAAAGCCACTCATCGGGCTACAGGAATACGCGAACATATGCTCAACGCTGCAAAAAGCACAGCTGCTTTTCCTAAACAGAAACTAAAAGGTGTTCCTTTCGTCAACAGTTAATCACAAAACTCCACTGTGGTGTTTTTTTGTAACCCCCCTGTTCATTTCGTCAAGGTGTGCGTTTGTTTGTGTGCAGAGAAGTTTGGCGTTTTGCTAACACAAGAGGTAGGCCTACTGTAGTCATTTATTTTACTTTTTTTTTTATTAGACAAAGAGTTTATCAGGAAACTAAATAATACAGCGTGTGTGCTATATAGGTTCTGAAATTATACACTGAAGTGTTAAATCAGTTCTTGTTGAACATAAGTTTATGTGTGAAGTTTTGTAGAGAAAAACGTTTCGTTTGATTGAACAAAAGTTAATAAAAGATTTCTCCACTTAAGGTTTTCTTATACCTTTTTTGTTTTTTTCGACAAGCAGTGTCCTCGCTTTATTTGATTAAAAATTGGGTTCAGTAAAGTGCTGTGTATTCTGCTTTGAAAATTGTGTTAAGAAACGTTTCGGTTACTTCGTGTTCAACAACAGGTTGTCTTAACGTCGGATCATCATTAAATTTGTTTTTATGATTAAAGCTTGTTGTTTTCGTCTGCTTTCAAGACAGTCGCAGCTTTGAGGTCAAATTGTGCGCTCAATAAGGCAAGCTTCATGAATTAGAAAATTGTATTATGAAAGTTAAACCCTTTTCTAAAGTGTGGATTGAAAAAAGGTTACCTACCTGGCAGAGATTGCAATAAAATAACAATAAATACACCTTTTTGATATGAGAACACTGTTTAAATAGCAATTTATTCAGCTCTAGATATGCTGTGAAAATTCTTTTTATTTTTTTTTTACATTTTTGGTGTCAGAATTTCTTTTAAAAAAAATAAATATAGTCTATGTGAACATATTAAAAAAAAATTCTGACTTAAGAAAATTCCGTGGAGGAATTATTTAATTTCTTAAAGCAAAGAGGTGCAGGAAACATTGGGGATGGTTTTTTTTTTTTTTTTTTTTTTTTTAATGGATATTTGAAGTTTAATGTCCTCACCCAACATTTGCTATGGTGCAGCCGTTACAGGAGAGAAGGGCTAGGTATTGGAAGTCATATCATTGTTTCCTTCTTTTCAAAACGTGTAGAAGAACATAAAATTATGGTTTCCTTACATTACATGATTATTGCTTTAGGTTCAGCGGACTCTTCAGAGCCAAATCAGGACCAATTAATGGTTTCCTTCCTTAGTGTGTTTTGCGGCATCCAACGTGTATGAGTATTGTTATCAAACTTCAGTTAGGCTACATTAGGACTATGTTTTGTTTGTTTGTTCTGACAGGTTCAAATTAAATCCGATTTAAACTAAAGAACTGTATCACTTACAACGGTTGTATGTCTTTTTGTGCCGTAATGATAGTAGGTGGTGATGGTGGTGGAGGTGACTTTCAGCAAGCATTGGAGTACCACGATAACGACTACCATCGGATTATTGACCTGCTCACAGTGATCGCGTGCTTTTGGATTTTTGCTACTACATCATGTGATACGAGTTTTGGATTACCAAACTTGAGAACCAACCTGGAGATTGAGTAAGGATTGCTCTTGGACTACTCCCCGTGACAATTATTTTGGATTTATTGTGCAAAAAACAGTGTGATTGACTCTTGACAGCGTTTAGGATTGTTTTAACGTTTTTCTTCTTTGTGTGATTGTGGAATATCTGTGTGCATCCCATAAACAAACTGTGATTTCCTTGGGATTTGTTTTGGTGTTGGATTTACGTGTGTCATATTGAAACATACCCGTGTGTAAGAAAAAGAAAAACAAGTTAAGGTGAGTTTGATGACAGAGTAAATACGTCTACTAACATATTAAAAAGAAAGGTGTACAAATAATTAAACATTCTTTTCTGAGACACCCAATAATTTAAGGTTGATCGCTATTCATTTAATAGTAGTAGTAGTAGTAGTAGTAGTAGTAGTAGTAGTAGTAGTAGTAGTAGTAGTGGTAGTAGTATGGTAGTAGTAGTAGTAGTAGTAGTAGTAGTAGTAGTAGTATGGTAGTAGTAGTAGTAGTGGTAGTAGTATGGTAGTAGTAGTAGTAGTGGTAGTAGTATGGTAGTAGTAGTAGTAGTGGTAGTAGTATGGTAGTAGTAGTAGTAGTAGTAGTAGTAGTAGTAGTAGTAGTAGTAGTAGTGGTAGTAGTATGGTAGTAGTAGTAGTAGTAGTAGTAGTAGTAGTAGTAGTAGTAGTAGTATGGTAGTAGTAGTAGTAGTGGTAGTAGTATGGTAGTAGTAGTAGTAGTGGTAGTAGTATGGTAGTAGTAGTAGTAGTAGTAGTAGTAGTATGGTAGTAGTAGTAGTAGTGGTAGTAGTATGGTAGTAGTAGTAGTAGTAGTATTAGTAGTAGTAGTAGTAGTAGTAGTAGTATGGTAGTAGTAGTAGTAGTCAGGGATGAGAGTATAAACCGAGATCTAGTCTGGGTACGCCCGCATTACATCACGCGGACTTTAAAGATCCTGACGCTTATGTACTAGACGGGTGAGTGCCGGATACACAAATACACCCGGCAAGCACTATACAGATCCCTTCTCCCCCATCGCTGGTCGCCTAGGATTGTGCTATGTTGTCTGGCCGTCAGACGAGGCGCCCAAAGACAGCAAGTGCGCGTCTTGAGTTAGAACCTGTATCGGCTAGCGCCTTGAGCTGCTCTTGAATTGGAAAAGTGCTATATAAGAACGATTAAATGGTTGTAATAATAATAATAATAATAATAATAATAATAATAATAATAATAATAATAATAATAATAATAATAATAATAATAATAATAAATAAATAAATAATAATAATAATAATAAGTAGTAGTAGTGGTAGTAGATGTAGTAGTAGTAGTAAAAGTAGTAATAGTAATAGTAGTAGTGGTTGTAGTAGTAGTAGTAGTAGTAGTAGTAGTAGTAGTAGTAGTAGTAATATGTAGTAGTAGTAGTAGTAGTAGTAGTAGTAGTAGTAGTAGTAATAGGCTACATCTTCACTTATATAATTATTATTGTGGAGGTTCCTTAATATCCTCATATATTATTACTTCTCTTGGACGACTCTATTATTTACGGGTATGAGATTTATAAGGTTCTGAAGGATTTTTATGGGTACTCCGGTTTCCCCTCCTTCCATTGTACTGGGTGCTTTCAATTTGAATTAAAAAAAAACAAAACAAATAACAAAAAGGAATTCTTTTCTAGGCTTCTACAATAGCCATGTGCTGAAATCGGCGCCGTTGGAACCCCGCTCGAGGAGAACAGAGTGTGAATAGTAGCATCCTAAGTTATAACCTATTGGTGTCAGAAAAGTGGCGAGTTGTACATAATATACTGAAGAAGTCGTGCGAAGTTAATGAATGGAGGTTGCAAGTTCATTCATAAACTAAAGTTTGTCGTGGTTTTTTGAAGATTGGGCTCAGTTGACTGAGCGTCAGGCGCTGTGCCCTAAAGTCTGGCAAGCGAGCGCCTGGTGCGGCTTGAGTTAGATCCTGTATGGGCCAGCGCCTTGAGCAACTCTTGAGCTGGAACATAGCTATGTAAGAACGATTAAATAAGTAAACAATACAAGAATTTATATAATGCGCACGTACATGTACGAGATATAGTTTGTAGATGAAGGTTTGTAGGAAAGGCTTCGGTTATTACCTACGAACTCGAGATGACGCAGTAGAAAACAGAAAGAAGACGACAACTTTACCTCCGCGTTCCATGTTCTTCATTGGGAACGCTAGAGTTATTGTTCCTAATTTGTACCTGTGAAAGCTTAGTTTCTTAGCAGAACACGTCTTCCTTTCATTGTCGCAGCTAATGCGGGTGCATATGACTGACGCCCGCCCACATAATCATTGATTACCGTGCAAAGCAGGCGGCGGGTATTTATTTAAGTCACACTGTACACTGTAGTCTCGTAGTTCAGCTTCTTTGGGTTTTCTGTTAGATGGCCCCATTTCGAAGGCTTTGTTTACTTTACTTTACTTTAATAAAACGCGTGTGCTGTTCGTTACTCAAACCAATCACTAAGTGCGATTATTCAATAAAACTCTAAATGTCTGTCTGTCTGTCTGTCTGTCGGTCTGTCTCTCTTTCTCTCTTACTGACAGAGAGCAGTGTTTTGTCTATAAATAGCCAACAAGCACAAAAGGAGGCATTTACTGCTGGAGTAGTCTACTTCAAGGATCAATGTTAGTGCCATTGTCGTTTTCTGTCTATTCACACAAATGCTTTTCTCTTTTCTATTCCTACTTCTTGGGAACCCTTTGCGGATGACATCCCAGTACGCTTCAAGAAATTCAGAACTGGGCACCTGGAGCAGGTCTAGAGGTGGACAGCGCTATAAAAAAACAATTGAAGACTTTGTTGTTGTTGTTTTTTTTTTAAAGGAGGGGTGTATTTGGCATCTTCTTTGCAAGGAACTGTGTGAGTGAACTACTGCCATCGGACTAAGTGTAATCCCATGCACGAAACCTACACTAGA
>CM072513.1:96851947-96919447 GCA_036898135.1 Oncomelania hupensis | reverse complement strand
TACCCCCGTTCTTCTACCTTTTTTCTTGAGAACTCTTCCGGGACAAGACTCCTTATTTGTGTATGAGGTCTGTTGGATCAGCTTGGGAATATTGGACGCTTTCTGGCAGGTGGTCACTATGGCTTCCTATGATGTTATTATTTAGCAATGTAGGCATTTTATATGTATGTGTTTTGTTGATATTTTATAATGATGTTTGTATTCTATTTTGTTTTTGTAAACGGGGGTTCGATAAATTAGAGTACAGCCTCAGCGTTCCCTGCGTGGGATGTCTTTATTGTAAAGTGACTGGCTGGTGGAGAGCTTTCAGTTTTAACACTAGGGTTGTTTCGGCAGATCTTTTATGCGGATCAGGGGTTGTCCGGTCCTGATTTGGCTCGGAAGAGTCCGCTGGACCTAAAACAATAAACATTTAATGTAATGTAATGTAATGTAATGTAATGTAACGTAATGTCTTCTTCTTCTTCTTCTTCTTCTTCTTCTTCTTCTTCTTCTTCTGGTTTCTGGAGGCTCTGATTATTCAAGGAAACCTTCAACACCTAAACCAAACTTAAAGTGAGTCTGAGGTCAATATCAAAATGTATGTGTAATGTATGTATGTATGTTTGTATGTGTGTATGTGTGTGTGTGTGTGTTTTTTTTTCGCGAAAATCTTGCGGTCGATCGTTTCTCGGAGATCGGCTGTCTGCTAGAATCACCGAGTTGGTCTCCTTTATAAGACCTTTATTTGGCAGACAAAAACTGTACCAAAAGATTCCTCAGAATGGGACGAACATGCTTTTAGCATGGTGGATTTATACAGAGGGAGGAGGAGGGATTGTGTGCCTGTGTTATCGGGTGACGCTAGATGGCTGGATCAAGAACCATTTGGGCTAGACTCTGCGAGGTGACGTTATCGAGGAGAGCGAATGTCGGTTTAATCTGCGTACATGCTTATTTAAGAGCTTACAACCTCCTAATAATGTGAATTCCTATATTTTTCTATGATTTTTAGAGAGTAGAAGAAGTGAAGAAGAAACTAAAAGAGAGATGAAGATAGAGATGAACATTGAAGTTAACGTGTGCACGTTGTCTATGTGGCAGACGGGGATAACCATCCCAAGAAAGAAAAGAGTAGGGACGTAAAGCAACACTGAACCATCAGAGCAATCCCACTGCTAAGATGGACAGTGAAAAACGGCTACTTTTATCTTACCTTACCACGGTTTTGGTTTCATTTCCGCATAAATTTCCAAATAGTGACTCATCATCAGCTTCCTCATCATCGTCATCATCTTCATTATCATCATCATAATCATCATCATCATCATCATCATCATCATCATCATCATCATCATCATCACCATCATCATCTTCTTCTTCTACTACTTCTTCTTCATTATCATCAACATCATCATCATCATTATCGTCGTCGTTGTCGTCGTCGTCGTCATCATCGTCGTCGACGTCGTCGTCTAGTAAGAAAGGAAAGGTTACCAAGGAGTGCGAACCTGAGTCACCATCGGTGTGCCGGACGAAAGCTGTACCGTTGAGCTACGCTGGCAGTAGATGATGGTGGGCTGAGAGAGAGGCGAGAAGAGAGAGAGAGAGCGAGAGGCGAGAAAAGAGAGAGAGAGAGAGGCGAGGAGAGAGAGAGAGAGAGAGAGAGAGAGAGAGAGAGAGAGAGAGAGAGAGATGAGAGAATTTGACGATGTAACAATTTAATGCAAAATCCGCCTTTGTCCTACTCCATACACATAAGGCATCAAGCAGGAGCGAGTGCTTCAACATTAACACGCATGTATCTAGAGTTGGTTGTCGTTGCTGTTGTCACGTGTATGCAACAAAAAAAGTAGTCAATACATAATAATGCTGATAGAAATAGTAAGTAAATAAATGTATACACTTAATAATAATAATAATGATAATAATAATAATAATAATAATAATAATAATAATAATAATAATAATAATAATAATAATAATATGTTCCTTGAATAATGGTTTGCTCTAATTCTGCTCAAATCTGTTATGAGTTAACTTTGAGCAAGAGAGAGAGAGAGAGAGAGGGGGGGAGAGAGAGAGGTGGGGGTGTGGCTTTTAAAAAAGAGAAGATAAACAGAAAGAATGAAAACCCACACAAAAGAGAAAGTGGAAGTAGAGAAGAAAAAGAAGAAGCTGAGAGACAGAGAGAGAGAGAGAGAGAGAGAGAGAGAGAGAGAGAGAGAGAGAGAGGATATATATAATATATATAAGCACTCACACACACTCACACATGCACACGGTGTGTGTGAGAGTGCGCGCGCGTTGTCACGCTGCAAGCGTTGTGGTTGCTGGAAAGTGACACAGGGTGAAATAGACTACGCTTGTCACTCATCCCGCTGTCACATCGCCGTCACTTTCAGCACGTGCTAACCCGTGTCTCTGCTGAACTTACCTCCGCCAATGAGCGACTCGAGATATCAAATACTGATCGGAGTACCTAGCCCTTAGGTAGGTGCTTATTGCGTCCCTATATATACAGCTTATTTGTGCTTTATTGTTCGTTTTCTGCAGTGAAGTTTTTCAAGATTGTTCGCAGGTTTTGTGAAAATTTGCCTGGAAGTATTGCCATACTGTTATTGGGTGGTGTAAAGGCCCATGCCCGATAATAAAGAATTGGGTGTTTTGAGTGTGAAAAAGCTGATGCGCAAATAAAACTTATGGCATATTTTGTATATGCAAAGTTGCTGCAGGTTTGGGCGCTGCTATTACAACAACCTATTTTGTGTTGAAATTTATAATAAGAAAGAAATAACCAGACGGACTGCGCTCACTTTTTTTTTTCTCGAATCATGCTTAAATAGGAATTCACGTGTTGTGTCAAGTTGGCGCAAACTTGGCTGCTGCTAATATGAGCAACCTATTTTGAATTGTAGTTTAATAATAATATAGTAACATGGATGTTGCTAGGAAATTTTTTCTTCGGCGATTTGGCCGAAACAGCCGTGAAACTTTCGGCTTTTTACAGAAAGTTTCGGCTCTCTCTTCCAAAGCAGTCTCACATGTTTTTTGTTTTTTTTACTAGATTCACTACGTTAACGTGCACCCTCCACCTCCATATATTAAAGGTGTTCTGTGGATGCATATCTTTGTAATAAAACATAATTTTAAGAGTAGAATAAGAACATTGAAAAGAAATTTTATTTTCTTAAATTTTAGACACACAAAAACAATAAAAAGTTTAGACTGTCCCTTGACAGACCACAATACTGTCAGAGTTTCTGGGTTTAACCTTAGTAATTATGGAATCTTCACCTAAATTGCAAGCGTACAGCACAGGAATATTGCAAAAATGGACAAAATTGAGCCGATTCACCCGTAAAAACTTCGGCTCGGCGAGCCGACATGACGGACAGTCTATCGGCTTTTTTATAAAAATTTCGGCTAAAAGCCGAAGATCCGACCCAAACGACATCCCTGGGAAACAGTGTGTGTTCGCTTTTTTTTTTTTTCATTTTTCTCGAATCAAGCTCAAATAATGTTTTGTTTTTACGAGATAGTGAACTTGCTACCTAAGCCGAAGGTCGTGAATCCGAACCCCGCAGGGGACTTAACTTATGTGACTTAGATACGAGACGTTCCGTCCACCGAGGGTTTGTTTCTCTTGGTACTCTTGTTTCCTTCCTCCCATCAATAATGGTATTGGATGCAGGTCAGTGTAAAATTACCCACCAAAAAAAATAATAATATAAAATTGGAATTCCTTTCAGTTTTTTTAGCTATCTTCCCCTGGCTGTACATTACATTTTTAAACGATTTATGTGTGATTGTGGTGTCTTGGAAGGTGGGTACAGATCGCCGCGCTTTGAGCCTGGTTTGTGATTTGGGGAAAAAGGCCTCTATAGCATCCAGTATTATTCTTATTCTTATTCTTATTATTAGATGTGAATTATAAACGTATTTCATTGAATATGATATACGTGTACGTAAATGTCTCCTAGAAGAATAAACCTATTACCTATTACAAACTAACCCTAACTGCGATACTTTCGTGAAAAGTTGCGCGAGGGAGGTTATAGATGAAAACCAGTCTACTAGGAAATCACCCTGGTTTTCTTTAGTGTTTGTTTAGTTGTTGTTTTTTTTCTTTATGCTTCCTCCGTAACCGCTGGGTCGTAAGGAAAGGAGGCTGAAGTTGGTATCTCTTTTGTCAGGGCCAGTTTAATGAGAGATTTGCCCCCCTTCCCCTTCCACTCTCTTTCCCCACGTCCTCCCTTCCGTTTAATCTTCATCGCGGACTTTAGGCCTACTTTAAAAACCCAGGTCCTGAAGAAGAGACCGTGGTAGGTGACCGACCCATTTACAGCTTGGTTTGGGGGTGGGGGGAGAGAGGGAGTGGAGGGACTGGATGTGTTCTGTGCGCTATAAGTGTCTCAGTGGCAGGTGGCGGCATCCATGATTCCAAGTACTAAACCCTTCCCATCCAAGTTGGCTGAACCCGGCGCCACGATGCTTTTAGCGAAACAGTTTACAGAGCGAGTGCCTTCCACCCCCCCCCCCCCCAAAAAAAAAAAAAAAAAAAAAAAAAACCACCATACTACGCTAATTGTATCAGACGTAGATTTACGTAGTGTCGGACGGCCTAGCAAACACTTGCTGAGTGGCTCCCACAAAAGGCAGAAAAGCGAACGTAAGGTCTCAGTTAAGCGGTGTGTCTTGGTTGCGTGTACTATCGCGCTCCCCAAAAATGATGCAACAAAAATTCATTGTTCTTATAAGTCTGTGAGAAATTCAAATTGTCGCTGTCTTTCTCCTTTGTTCTTTCTCATTCCTATTCTGTTCTATCAGTCTACTGTACTATCTTCTTCGCTTGACCAGTCACCTACCTTTTTTCTTGAAAACTCTTCCGGGACAAAACTCCTCATTTGTGTGTGAGGTCTGTTGGATCAGCTTGGGATTATTGGACACTTTCTGCCAAATCTAGGGGTTTCTATCATATTATTATTTGGCAATGTAGTCATTTTATATATATTTTGTTGATATTTTATAATGATGTTTATATTCTATTTTGTTATTTGTAAACGGGGGTTCGATAAATTAGAGTACTGCCTCAGCGTCCCCTGCGTGGGATGTGTTTATTGTAAAGTTACCACTAGTGTTGTTTCGGCAGATCAGGGGTAAGTCCTCTTTCAGCCAAGTTATGGTATTGATTTTGTGGTCCTGATTCGGCTCTTTGCAGTCCGCTGGACCCTGTAAGCAATGAATAACTAACTATAAAACAATTCCAATATTAAAATTCGGTTTCCTTTGAGTAATTTGCAATAGCGACTCACCATCAACTTCGTCGTCGTCATCGTCGTCATCATCATTATCATCATCATCTTCGTTATCATCATCATCATCATCATCATCATCATCATCATCATCATCATCATCATCATCATCATCATTATCCTCCTCATCGTCGTCGTCATAGTTACCTTTGCGTACGTTTCTACAATTCCTGTCAGTTTCCAGTTTGCCATATTGTATTTTTTCTTTTTTAATTGTTTGAAAAAGTGGTATTGTCAGTTTTTGTCGACGATTGTACAGGTGCTTTTAATGATGCTCTGCGTTGGCTAAATTACCTTTCCTTTCTGGTGTGTGTTTTTCTCAGCAACAGAGTGTTTTGCGTGCTTTTTCAATGAACGCTTGAAGTACTACATGCAGCGTATATTATTTATCTGTATGCTTGTGTGTATGAACACTTGACTTTGTGTCTTAACCATTCTACCTATAATGTTAATTCTTCTTTGGCCTGCCGTTGACATTGCACCGTTGTAACTGTTTATTGTATCAGCTTAAACACCGCGCCCTACCTCCTTCCGCACCCCCTACTTTGGGGCTAAAGCGGAAATAAAACAGTCTATCCTATCCTATCCTATCCTATCCCGTAACTCGAAGGTCGTTGGGGCACCACAGATGATCGTTTAACCAGCATTCTCTATCTTTCTCTGTCCTCAGCAACCCTCATGGCTTCGCTCAGTGTCAAGCCAGTCCATTCTGGAATGTTGTCCTTCCACCTCTATTTCTATCTACCTCTTCTTCTGTCCCCTTGCACCGTTCCTTGCATGATGGCATTTGCAAGGCCTGATACTCTGGTGATGTGGCCATACCATCAGAGTTTCCGTTTCTTCCCCACTGTGAGCATGTCATCGTGTTTTCCAATGGCTTGTGTGATGGTCTGTCGGACTTCGTTGTTGGTGATGTGCTGGGTATAGAAAATGTCCAGAAGTCTTCTGTAGCACCTCATCTCCATGCTTTGTATTCTTCGTTGTAGATTTACTGTGAGGGTCCATGTTTCGCAAGCGTATAGGAAGTTGGAGATGACAAGGGAGCGCAGCTTTTTATTTTTTAACATTTTAAATTATTATTATAATTGTTCTTATATAGCGCTTGATCCGCTCGAGAGCTGCTCAAGGCGCTGGCCAATACAGGATCTATGCTCGAGCTGCCCGCATACTGTATAATACATTAAGATGAGGGTGTAAGCTTACGTAGAAACCCACTTGATTTTTAGTTTTATTTTGAGGGAGGGAGAGAGAGGGGGAGAGAGAAAAGATGGGATAGCCTGGGACGAGGTCTGTATTATCTTTGGCACCATCCTGATTATCTCGTGCTCGCAGGGTTTTGGGGGCTGGATGTTCAATTGTTCAAATCGCATTTCCCACCACAGTTCAAAATGGCACATACCAAATAGTCGTTGATACATACATTTGGTATGTCCACGTTTTAAAAAAAATCTCATCATCCAGTCTTGAAACCAACAAAATTCGTGTATCCAAGTCTTAAAAACGAAAATTCGTGTACCTGAGGCTTATATAAAAAAATCCTTACACAGTACAAATTCGCATATCCAAGTTTGAAAACCAAAAAGAGTTCATGTACCCATATCCAAATCGTAAAATAAAAATTCGTGTATCCAAGTCTTAAAACAAAATTGTTTATCCGAATCTTGTTGATAATTCTAAAAGTGCTATTAGATCGGTATTAGGATTCTCGGAAAGCTTCGTGAATTAACAACGCAAGCGATTCCCACGCGAATATAATTATGGCAATAGACGCTTGTCAAACGTTAAATTTATAATTATTCTTCAGTAAAAATGTCTCTCTCTTCCTCGACTCGCAGTGTATTCAATATTTTGTCGATGCTTTATATGTTTATACTTCCCCGTGACACCTTGTAATGACTCTTTAGTCAATGGTTTGCTGTTACCCGCGTTGCCCTGTAATTTCCTCTTTTCCTCTTGTCGCCTCAGCAACGTGTTAAAGTCAGTCCAGTTAATGTTCGTTTCCTGTCAGAGGAGAACTGACCAAGTAGAATTGGTTGGCGATAGTAAAAATAAAGTGGATCCGCGATAGCTAATCGGCAGCAGTAGTAGCGCCTAATAGACAGTCTGATTCCACCCTTCCTATTAACTTTATTATACAAAAGGCTGTGGGTTATCTACAGCTGCGCGATCGAGGACCCATTTTCTTGTGTGAGTATTTTTTTGCTATCGCGGATCCATTCTCTTTGTTTAATGTTCATGTGTTCTAATATTTGGCATGCACCTTAGGCCGTTCTTTGAGCTAAAAAAAAGTGTGCTGTGTTACAAGACATTATCTTGCGCATGTTACTGTCAACGTCTGTTTGTAGCCGTTTATCTATGTTCTGTATACCTTTCAAAGTGCCCCCAAGGTTATACATTTTACGGTCATAGATCTTTTCTCAAATTCATAGTGAGCGTTGCCCCAGCGGGAATTCTTCCTCCCACCCCGGCAATGTGTGAAATCCCTGTATTGTATAGAATGCCTAGATAAGGTATAGAATGCTTGATGATGTTAGGCCAAACTATGAAATAAAAGTTTTTGTGAAAATGTTACATACTTTTACTAGGTATTGTATACAATTCCTAGGCATTATACAGAATGACCAGCAACATTTACGCAAAGTGTTAAAAGGGCACAAGATGAGATGCCTTTATTAATTAAAACGCATTTGAAGAACAAAACTTCGAAATAAAGCAGAGGATATTCGTACCGGAAAACAATGAAAGCAGAAGTGAGATTGAAGTACTTGCTACAATAAGCAAGTCCGGAATAACACTTGAAATAGTACTCACTTTCCTTCCTCACACAAAAGCACTTTATATTTTGGCACTTTGATCTTATACATATATTTTACGACTTAAAGACAAAACAACGACGCAAACGCTACCGCAAATAGTGGAGGCGGGATTATGCCTATTATATACTTTGCCAGCAGACAATCCGGCAAAGTATACAATGCCTAGGCAATGTAAAAAATATTAATCATTTCATACTACATAGCTGCCAAGTCCCCGGATTTTATCCGGATTCCCGGATTTCTCATCTGTATCAGGATTTTCACGATTTTGTCAAAAAAATCCCGATTTTCAGGATTTCAATTCAAGTATCGGCAATAGCATATTTTTGCGTGGGTTGCGGACTGGCGCGTTTGCGCGTTGTTTAGTGACTTCCGGCTTGACCGACGCGCACTTCTCGTTGAGTTTACAACTTCACAAACTTCCACGAGGCGAGACGACGACACGGCGCAAAAGTCCACCGTTAATTTTAATAATTCAGTAGCGAAAGTCAAGATGCCTAGGAAAACGGGAGAAACCATGTTTTCCAAAAGATATAAAGAAGATTATGATTTCATCACGGAGTTCAAGCTGGGAAAATCGTACGCTTTTTGCACGAAGTGCCGGTGTGACATCAGGCATTGCACATGGTGGCAAAAAAGATATTGAACTCCATGAGTCTAGAGACAAGCATCAGAGAAACGCCAGACTCGATGCTGGTTCCAGTAAGACACCGAAAAATCGGAAGTTGTTTTTTGTGTGTCTTCTGAACAAACATTATATTCGCAAGTTACAGAAGCCAGGCATGACTATTATTGCACCTTGTGTGACAGGGATATACATAGAGAAGCCAGGCATGACTATTGCTGCAACTTGTGTGACAGGGATATACATAGAGAAGCCAGGCATGACTATTGAGTATTACTGCAACTTGTGTGACAGGGATATAGAGAAACCAGGCATGACTACTATTGCACCTTGTGCGACAGGGATAGCCAGGCATGACTATTAGTGCACCTTGTGTGACAGGGATATATAGAGAAGCCAGGCATGACTATTATTGCACCTTGTGTGACAGGGTTATAGAGAAGCCAGGCATGACTATTATTGCACCTTGTGTGACAGAGATATAGAGAAGCCAGGCATGACTATTACTGCAACTTGTGCGCCAGTGATATAGAGAAGCCAGTCTTGACTATTATTGCACCTTGTGCGACAGCGATATAAACTACAGTGAACGTGGCCCTCACTGACAGTTGAGAGTGAGACTGATTTTTTTTATTTCCAAAAAAGGTTAACAGTACTTTTTTGCTTAAGAAATAATGTATGTATTTCACTCCCAGATTGCACAGATTTTGATCTTGATTTTGAAAATTTTTCCGGGGGGGCATGCCCCCAGACCCCCCTAGAAATTCAGGATTTTCCTTTTGACCAAGTTGGCAGCTATGCATACTATACTTTGACGTTCAAATTCAGGCATTCTATACTTTATCTAGGCATTCTATAGAATGCCGGATTTCACACATTGATTCAAAAGGAAGGGTGTATTGTACGCCCAGCTGTTTGTTTACACAGTAACAAAGAGACGCCTAAAATTCACAAGCGTTGGCCTGGGGTTGATTGGAGAAACGATTGCCCATGATAAACATCTTTTAATGTGACAGCAATGTAATTTGATAAGTAAACTCAGATCATGGTCACAATAAATAAATATATAAATAGGCAACGTTGTTACTGTGGCACTTTACCTGCTGTTTTTTTTTAATTGTTTTGGTTGTTTTGTTTTATTTTCTCGCTTTTGTGGTCGTGAGGTTTCCTGTACTAACGAGGGAAACAATCTTACTGATCCTCCCCCCTTCCATCCCCTCCCCAACCTCCATACTCCCCTCCACCTCCACCCTGACAGCACACACATTTTCTAACAATTGCCACGTGAATTTCGTTCTCGTATTATATACATTGGAATTGAAACCTATTATAATGATTACAAGAGAGAAAGAGAGAGTGGGCGCGCGAGAGAGAGAGATAGACAGACAGACAGACCTACAGAGACCCAGAGAGAGAGAGAGAGAGAGAGAGAGAGAGAGAGAGAGAGAGAGAGAGAGAGAGAGAGAGAGAGAGAGAGAACATTGAGGTTTAACGTCTACACCCACCATTGGCGATATGGCAGACGGGATAACCATCCCAGGGAAAGAGGGGTAGGGACCTGAATCAACACTGAACCACCAAAGCAATCATAATGCTAAAATGGACAGTGAAAATAGGCACAGTTTACATCGCTCACCACGGGATTCGAACCTGGGTCATCGGTGTGCCAGGCGAACGCTCTACCAATTGAACTACGGCGGTAGAGAGAGAGAGAGAGAGAGAGAGAGAGAGAGAGAGAGAGAGAGAGAGAGAGAGAGAGAGAGTGTGTGTGTGTGTGTGTGTGAGAGAGAGAGAGAGAGAGAGAGAGAGAGAGAGAGAGAGAGAGACTTTTTTTTTGACACTTTTTGTTTGAATTCGTTTAGGCCGACGACCCGTTGCAAAGATTTAGACGCACGCAAGTACTCGCACGCGCGCGCGCACACACACACACACAGTCACTCACACATACACGTAATATACTATGCGTATAGCTTACACATGAGGTTTTCGGAAGTTAACGTGTTCATGGACAAAGTGTGAACGGTCTAGTTCTTGGAGAAGTTCGTTATTGGTCTTAAACATTCAAGATAACAGTGTTGCCGCTCTCATTTAACATATTGGTTAGTAGTTGTGGCTATCACCGGTATTATTATCATCGACGTGACCATCATCATCTGGGAAAAGAAATAAGAATACATGACACAATTAGTAATACAATTGTTTAAATAAAATGTAAAAACAAAAGATAAATAAGAATTACTAATAATAAATTCGTTATTAACACACGCACGCAACATACACACATACACACACATATATATGTATATATTCCAACATAATCATCAGCATGAGAGAGAGAGAAAGAGAGAGAGAGAGAGAGAGAGAGAGAGAGAGAGAGAGAGAAAGAGAGAGAGAGGGAGAGAAACGTGGAAACGTGTTTTATTCCTTTAGGGCACACCCCACCAGGAAGGGATGTGTGAAACAAACAAAATGTACATCACAATTTATAGCAAGCCAAAAATTGTTTAAACTAATAAATGGTCACAATATCATAATAATCAAGAGAGCGCTATTTCCCTTGCCTTGAAAGCTTTATAGGCCTACAACTATATGCAGACATTTTTAATGATATTCATGTCTGTTGAAGACAAAAGTAGATGCATATGAAATGCACTAGGCCTTCTATAATACTTTCTAGGAATCAATTCCATCCTTAAACATTCATCGAAAGGACAACAAAAAAGGATATGTATTTCGTCTTCAGTTCCAACATTACATAATGGGCAAATCAAATCCTACAGCCGATTATATCTATAATAATGGACTCTAAGATCAGAAACGCCAAAGCGAAACTTGCTCATAATATATTTTAAATGGCGATTAATATCACAAAACAGATACGTGGGAATTTGATTTGGTGGGCAACAAAAGGATCTATAAGTAGAGAGAGAGAGGAGAGAGAGAGAGAGAGAGAGGGAGGAAAGGAGGGAGGGAGGGAGGGAGAGAGAGAGAGAGAGAGAGAGAGAGAGAGAGAGAGAGAGAGAGAGAGATTCCAATCTTTGCTACGTGAATGGCGTTCAGCGTTCTAGTAGGCCTATTCTTTACACTGAAAACGAAACTTCTCTAAAGATTGTAGTCTAGTTGCGGGCTGAGAACAGAGTCCCACCATTGCAACGTAATTGGCGTTCTTGTATATTTTACATTGGAAACGAAATTTCTCTAAGGGTTAAAGTCATGTGATGTGCTGAGCAGAGAGAGAAAAAGAGAGACGGAGAGAGAGAGAAACTTGAAACTTAAAACTTTTTATTAGGGATAAAGATTTTAGACTAATGATACAGTCTAATCTTCCAATCTGTCCCTTAAGAAATTAACATAATAATAATTAACCCTTTAACTTAACTTGGAAATCACATCACTCACACACACACACATGCACACACAATCACACCAACATCTTCATCATTATCTTTAAACAATTTTATGCAACCATCCTTCCTCCCCATATCCTTAACCCTTATAATAATAATAATAATAATAATAATAATAATAATAATAATAATAATAATAATAATAATAATAATAATAACAATAACAATAATAATAATAATAATAATAATAATAATAATAATAATAATAATAATAAAGTAAATAAATAAATAAATAAATAAATAAATAAATACATGAATGACTGTGTTGTCATAGATGTTATTATACATCACTTTTATATTTAATTTTGCAGATGCCTACATATTTTACATTTGAAAGAAAACAGTGTGTCGCAATGTTTACACTCCAGAGGGAGAGAGTTCCATACACTAGCTCCATTAAACGATAGGCTATTTTTGTATAAATCAATGCGAGGGAGGGGTAGTTTATAATTATACAGTCTATGCCCAATCAACTGGTTTAATAAAAAATGTATCAAGATATGCAGGTGTTTCTCCATGTGTGATTTTGAACATAAGGATAGCTGTATTAAATATAAATTGTTTTTGAAGTGGTAATATTCGGAGTTCTTGATATTTCTCAATAGTTGTAACATCTGTATTTATATTATAAGATTTATAAAGTATTTTGATTGCTCTTTTATGAAGACTATTTAGATGTTTAATTTGAGCATCACTGGCATTACACCAAATAATCGATGCATAATTAAAATGAGACATACAGTGGGCATAGAAAAAAGATTTTAATGCATCAGCCGTAACAAAATGTCTAAGTTTATTTAGGAGGAAAAGGTTTTTAGAATTTTTTTTACAGATATGGTTAACGTGTGACCGCCAGCTAAAATCATCATCGATGATTATGCCTAGCATTTTATGTTCATGAACTTGCTCAATACTGTACGACCCTAAGTTTAGATTAAGGGGAAAAGATCCATTTTGGCGTTTTTGTCGTGTAGTGAGAAGCATACTTTTGCTTTTATTAGGATTTAATTTCATTCTATTGATGCAACACCAGTTATCAGTTTCATTTATGCTTATTTGAAGACTTTGCTCCACCTCCTGTAAATTTGTATTATGAGTATGGAGGGATGAATCATCAGCAAATAGTTCAAGATTAACATTTTGTGTGAGAAAAAGGGGCATGTCATTGATAAAGATACAGAATAAAATAGGACCAAGGATCGATCCTTGAGGAACTCCACAAGTTACATCACCAGAAGACGAAAAGGAACCATTAGTGTATACTGATTGGTGCCTGTTTGATAAATATGAATTAAAAAATAATACAGATGCAGAATTTTGGAAATAGAATTTTAACTTATTTATTTATTAAGATGTTATGGTTAACTAGGTCAAATGCCTTTTTAAGATCAAGAAAAACTGCCCCTACAATGTCTTGCTTGTTTAAACTAATAAATGGTCACAATATCATAATAATCAAATTTAAATTAGAGAGAGAGAGAGCGAGCGAGAGAGAGAGCGAGAGAGAGAGAGCGAGAGAGAGAGAGAGAGAGAGAGAGAGAGAGAGAGAGAGTCCAACCATTGTCACGTGAATGGAGTCCTCGTATTCTTTACATTGGAAACGAAACTTCTCTAAGGATTGCAGTCTTGTGATGTGCTGAGGAGAGAGAGAGAGAGAGAGAGAGAGAGAGAGAGAGAGAGAGAGAGACAGAGAGAGAGAGAGAGAGAGAGAGAGAGAGAGACAGAGAGAGACAGAGGAGCCTAATCTTACAATCGTCCCTGATATCTTTACACTCACATTCTCCGGTTTTTAGTATTGCGCGCCAACAAAAATGCAGATAACTACAATAACTAGCATGCAACATACACAATAAGGGAGCGACAGAGAAAGAAGGAGAGAGAGAGAGAGAGAGACAGACAGACAGACAGACAGACAGACAGAAACAAAAAATAAGAAACAGAGTCATTTTCTTAACATAAAAAAATACTCATGTAAAACCAAAAACTAAAACAAATGAGAAAGAGAAAAAAAAAACCAGCAACAAAAGACCACGGAAGAATATCTCCGTCAGAAGAAGAAAAAATAAATGGGAGAAATCTAAGTAAGAAAACAAAGTCAGAGAAAGGAAGGAGCGAAGGTATACAGAGAAAAAAGGATTTAAAAAAATTGGAGGGAAAACCCCACCAAACCAAAGGTAAACGCACCAAAAACCAAAAGGGATTGAGAAACACCTAAACCTTATTATTATTATTATTATTATTATTATTATTATTATTATTATTATTATTATTATTATTATTATTATTATTATTATTTAAGATATAAAAAACAAAACCAAAGGAAGAGACGCCAAACCAATCTCAACAAACCAAACTGCACCAAAATCATGTATTTTTATCGTTCTTATATAGAGCTTCAGAGGAAGCTGGAGTACGCTTTAAACGATCATCTGTGGTGCCCCAACGACCTTGGAGTTACGGGATAGGATAGGATATAGAGCTTGTCCAGCTCAAGAGCTGCTCAAGGCGGCGGATCTAACTGAAGGTACCTGAGGTGTCCACTTGCCGCCATAGTCGCATGGTCTCACGCCCTAGACAACTGAACACAATCTCGGGCGACTGGGGATGGATGGGCAGAAGAGATCCAGTTGCTTGGCTGGGTGTAGGCCTATATATTTAATTGTGTCTGGCTCTCTCACCCGTCTGGGACACGAGTGTCAAGATCCTTATAGTCCGTGCGTTGGAATGCGTGGGTGCACAGACTAGACCTCAGTTTATACTCCCATCCGAAAGGGTTAAGTGGGTATCGGGGGCTTGCCTATGCTTCAAGGCTATGTTTAAAACAAATACTAGGACAGAACCGTTTGTAGAAAGGGGACAGATGACAGTGATAGCTCCTTCTCAATGAAAATGTGTATTGCATTACATGAACATCTGAACTGAGCAACATGAATATCTGAGCTGAGCAACATGAACATCTGAACTGAGCAACATGAACATCTGAACTGAGCAACATGAATATCTGAACTGAGCAACATGAACATCTGAACTGAGCAACATGAACATCTGAACTGAGCAACCCTCTTCTCCCTCATCTCCCCTCGTGGGAGTGCCGAGGGTTTCTGTATAATTAGTATCCCCCCTTTCTGGAAAGTTAGTGCTTTAAATTCCCACTGTCGCTGTCTTTTTCATTTGTTCTTTCTCCTTCTACTCTGATCTATCAATCTACTATACTATCTTCTTCGCTAGACCCGTCGCCTATCCTTTTGCTTCAAAACTCTTCCAAAACTCCTCATTTGTGTATGAGTTCTGTTAGGACGCTTTTGGAATATTGGACACTTTCTGCCAAATGGTCACGAGGGCTTCATATTATATTATTATTTAACAATGTAGACATTTTATATGTATGTGTTTTGTTGATGTTTTATAATGATGTTTGTATTCTATTTTGTGTTTGTAAACGTGCGTTCGGTACATTAGAGTACAGTCTCAGCGTCCCCTGCGTGGGATGCCTTTATTGTAAAGTGACCGGCTGGTGGAGTGCTTTCAGTGTTACCACTAGGGTTGTTTTAACAGATCAGGGATGAGTACTCTTTCAACCAAGTTGTAGTCCTGATTTTGTGGTCCTGATGCGGCTCTTTGCAGTCCGTTGGACCCTGTAAGCAATGAATAACTAACTGAGAAACATATTTTATGGTACAGTAACTTGTGTGCGCAAAATAATAATAATAATAATAATAATAATAATATAATAATAATAATAAATAATAATAAATAATAATAATAATAATAATAATAAATGATAGTAATGATGATGATGATGATGATGATAATAATAATAATAATAATAATAATAATAATATAATAATAATAATAATAATAATAATAATAATAATAATAATAATAAAAATAATAATAAATAATAATAATAATAATAATAATAATAATAATAATTTATTCTATACGCGCCGTATTCCTAAAGCAGACTCAATGCGCGGCGACCTGTAACCACACACACACGCTCAGATGTTACAGACACTCCTGTACATAACATACGCAAGAAGCACATTCATCGCTCAAAACATGTATTTAACGACGCGAAGAAAACCGATTTTGGAAATTGTTAGATAGACTGCATCCAATATCATTATTAAAGGGAGGGAGAAAACCGAAGTACTCGGAGAAAACCCTCGGTGACCTGAAATGTCTCTTCCCTAATTCACATCATAGGTTCGTCCCTTAGCGGGATTCGAACCCCTGACCTTCGGCGTAGGAAACCGTCGTACTAAGCAACTGCGCCATCAAGCATGCATTCCTGCTTTTGTGCATGCCATCAACATTGTACAGTACATGTTAATTTTTTTAAAGAGTGTACAAAATCGATTATTAACTTGTCTATATGCTTTCTTTACGAAAGTTTTTTTTTCTTTGTTAACATTGTGTCGCCATTTTCCTCTTCGAACACTCACTCGCTTAAACTTTTACCGATAATTAAACGGGGATGTTCTAAACTAGGTCCCTGTTCACTCCAAAGAAATGCTCTGGGCTATGTTCTGTTCAAATCAGAGATTGATAGCTGAACGGTTGTTGTTGTTGTTGTTGTTGTTGTTGTTGTTGTTGTTCTGGTTGTTGATGCTATTGTTATTTGCTTTCGTCGCTGTAGTTATCATTTGTTATTGTTTTCTGATTGTTGTCGAGATTTGTAGCTATCCCGGACCGGAGTCTCTCTCTCTCTCTCTCTCTCTCTCTCTCTCTCTCTCTCTCTCTCTCTCTCTCTCTCTCTCTCTCTCTCTCTCTCTCTCTCTCTCTCTCTCTTGCACGCTAATCGCTGATTGACAAATTCCTTTCAAATTAAAGAATAATTTCATTTTCATACATTTAAAAAATAAAAGAAACTTTGTTTGGTGAGCTTTGGGCGTGCGAGGTTTCCTGTAGGTTTTCATGACCCTTTGCATTGCCTGCCGTACGTGTGGAGATCACGGCCCGTTGGGGTGCCGGGGGTTTCAGTATAAATAGTATCCCCACTTTCTGGAAATTTAGTGCTTTAAATTCCCACTGTCGCTGTCTTTCTCATTTGCTCTTTCTCATTCCTGCTCTGTTCTATCAATCTGCTATACAATCTTCTTCTTCGCTAGACCAGTCACCTACTTTTTTTCCTGAAAACTCTTCCGGGACAAGACTCCTTATTTGTGTATGAGGTCTGTTGGATCAGCTTGGGGATATTGGACGCTTTCTGCCAGGTGGTCACTAGGGCTTCCTCTGATGTTATTATTTAGCAATGTAGGCATTTTATATGCATGTGTTTTGTTGATAATTTATAATGATGTTTGTATTCTGTTTTGTTTTTGTAAACGGGGGCTCGATAAATTAGAGTACAGCCTCTGCGTCCCCTGCGTGGGATGTCTTTATTTTGGGGTGACTGGCTGGTGGAGAGCTTTCAGTTTTACCACTAGGGTTGTTTCAGCAGATCTTTTATGCGGATCAGCGGTTGTCCGGTCCTTATTTGGCTCGGAAGAGTCCGCTGGACCTAAAGCAATAATCATGTAATGTAATGTAATGTAATGTGTGGAGATCACTTTAGCGGATTTTCATGACATGACGTACTGTTGTTAAAGAGGTCATACCTGTTTTGACAACACCAATGTATTTTGATTTCTGTTGTTTTGTTTGCTTGCTTGTTTGTTTATTCTTAAAGTATGGCAACTTTAGGAATAGGTATTAGTGAAGCCATTCTAAAGTAAAATGATTTCTCCACCACCCGATACCCGTTGACGCCCAGTGCTAAAGTATTTTGTATTTGCAACCTTGATTTTGATCTTCCCCCACCCACCCTCCCCAAACCTACCCCATGTATCTCACTTCGGCGGACGTATACAAAATACAACCATCAGTTATTTTAGTCAGGAAATCGTATGTATTGCTCGAGGTCCTTAATTGAAGATAGTTCCTCAATTAAGGATAGGTCTTGAATTAAGGAAAGCTGTCCAACAGTAACGATCAGAGGTAATTTCTTTGTTTGCTAGGATGTTTGTTGTAGGCCTATTATCCCGTCAGTATTTAAATATTGGGAAAGAAGCTAAAGAAACGCAACAAAACAAAACAAAACCCTAGGGCTGGGAATTTGCAGAGCAAGCCTGAATACTTTAAAGAAGCAATTCCCACTCATGGTTCAGGTTAAAGTTAAAGACAATTTTTTTTACATCGGTTTTAATTGGCAGTGGAACATGCTCTTTCTCTTACAACGTCAAACTTGCATCATGCGTAAGGAAAAAGAGGTTCGGAACATCCCTTTTTCTGTGAACCAGCTTTCTGTGGGCAGGAGTTTAGAGCTGTTTTTGTTTTTAAGCAAAAAATTTAAAAACAATTATTTGTTCGCGGAGAGAGGAAGAGAGAGGGAGAGAGAGAGAGTGGGAGACAGAGAGAGAGGGAGAGAGAGAGAGAGAGAGAGAGAGAGAGAGAGAGAGAGAGAGAGAGAGAGAGAGGGGGAGACAGAGAGACGGAGAGAGAGAGAGAAAGAGAGAGAGAGAAACATTCAGAAAAAGAGAGTAGAGTGAGTCCAAAATACTAGCACATCCATTTGTGGGTTTAATTCCATATACATGTACTTGACAGCGCTGAACAAAATTAGTCAAATTGAAAACTAGTTCGTCGTCTGAACTTAAAGGTTAATTTTCTTACGTGTGTGTGTGTGTGTGTGTGTGTGTGTGTGTGTGTGTGCGTGCGTGCTTGTGTGTGTGTTTTCGAAGTCTTTAAAGAAGAAGAAGAACAGAAGAAGAAGAAGAAGAAGAAGAAGAAGAAGAAGAAGAAGAAGAAGAAGAAGAAGAAGGAAGAAAAGAAGAAGACAGAAAAAAAACCAGGATGACAATGATGCCCCGCGCTTTCAGCGTCGTGAAAGCTTAAAGCGCGGTGATCTACAGAGATCGCTCATTATATCCTAAATACCTGGATACTATTAGCGCACTTTTGCCCCAAATCACCAGTCACTCAAAGCCAAAATATACGCTCACATGTTCACCCGCTGTCGCACACAACAAACACACATCTATCACTCGAACATGTTGTGTAAAGGCAGGGAGATCGCTATTACAAGATGGAAAGCAAATCGAATGTTTTATTTTCGGAAATGTTAGATTGACTGCATCTAAAACCATTATTGAAGGGAAGGAGGAAACTGGAGTGCCCGAAGAAAACCCTCGGTCTCCTCAGTAGTCTCTCGTACGTAAGTCACATACGTTCGCCTCTTGCGGGAATTGAACCCGCGACCTTCGGTATAGGAAACCGGCGACTATCCCACTGCGCCACGGACCTCTCGCATTCTCCCAACTCTCCTCCTACCAACCCTCCCCTCTCCCCCCTCCCGCAAAAAAGTCATTCTTTCTCTCTCATTCAATCTCTCACTCTCTCTCACTCAATCTCTCTCTCTCACTCAATCTCTCACTCTCTCTCTCTCACTCAATCTCTCTCTCTCTCTCTCTCTCTCTCTCTCTCTCTCTCTCTCTCCCTCCCTCCCTCTCTCATTATATTATGTATATGACTACGTAGCTGAGATTCGTCGATGCTAACGTCCGCCTCCACAAGTGGACCAGTGGACAAGCGGAGAGGAGGACGTAAGCCTCTTGCGAATCCCAGCTAAGCAGTGTGACTATTTTTTTTTTTTATATAGATAAAGGGCGCCGGTGCATCCACATACGTGAATGACTACAATAAATACATAAATACATTGATTAAGTAAATGAATACACGAAATAAAAACCCATAAAACACAACAAAACTATGTTAAGCTAAGCTAAGCTAAGCTAACCTAAACTTAACTAACTAAACTCCACTAAACTGAACTGAACTGAAATACACTGCACCGCACTACACTACACTAGCACTACAAAAACACTAACACTAACGCCAAACTAAACTAAATTAATAAATAAACGAGCATGTTGTTAATCGCGCAACGATGATTTTGTAATGTTTGATATTTGTTTTTTCTTTTTTTCTTTTCTAGATTTCCACCTGCAGGGTGTAATCTGACCATTGGACTGCGACGACACGTGGTATCGTGACGTTATTTCTTGAACCAGAACGAGGCTGTGCACTTCCTTGTCTCTACCTATTACAAAATATAGTGTCTGAAATTTTAAAAAAGAAAAAGAAGAAAAGAAAATTTTAAAAAGGCGAAATACACTGACGACAATCCTCACGAATAATAAAATTGTCTAAATTATCAGAAAACTTGATTCGACGGTTAAAAAAAACAAACACAAAAAACAACAAACAAGCACACCCACACACACACACACACACACACACACACACGCGCGCACACGCACACACGAACGCACACACTCACAAAATCTTCCTTATGACGTCATAGATACGCGATTATGTGACTGTGACGTTAAATGTTCGCTCGTTGAGAACTACTGAGAAAGTGAGATTTTTTTTTTTTAAATCTGTGAAACTTGAGTCAAAGATTTAACAAGAGAGATGTTTCTTCCTAGTTACAAGAAACGAGCAAAAGAAAGCTGAAAACTGACGTTTTAGTAAACCTTTCCTTGGTGACAACATACATTCGACGTCATTTTAACGAAAATCTGAACCCATCAGCTATTTTAGTGAAACAACAACAACAAAAAACCAAATCAAAAATACTTGTGGACATATAGAACGTCATTCAACGCTTTGTATAACCGATTTGAACACACTCAAAACCGTTCCAATCAAAAACAACATTTAAACAAACGTCATCCTACGAAATAAATCTGACGCCATACAACGAAACGCGCGGATCCGCTGGCCGGGCTTCAGTGTTGACGTCATTGAGTGACGTCATCCGTCTTTTGATGCCAGGGAGAGGGCGAGGCGGCAGCGTGGATCAGGGGAGCTACGAATGGCACGGGCAGTCTTCGGGCACAGACACCGGGCACTGCCCGTTGGTGATTGGAAACCTGCCCGAAAGACCGCAACCACAGTCCGGCGAGGAAAGGATAACAAATAGCAAGTCGCTAGTTCCAAGGATAGTCTCCGTGAGGACACGGTCTTTGAGCCCCAGCCTAGAAGCGCCCAACGACGGCAAGTGTAAAAGAGGTAGTGAAGATAGTGGAGGGGAAGATAGGAGACGAGCCGGAAGAATCAGAAGAGATTGTTGTGGCTGCCGTGGGAGTAGCGGTGGTGGTGAGTTTATCTGGGAGCTGAACTGTGGACTCGCTGCCAACACAAAAGAACAGCGCTGTAGGAGACACCGAGCAGCTGCTGGCAGACGAGTCAAAAAAAGAAGAACCAGGAGCGGCAGAGAGCAGGAGAGACGAAGAGCAGACAACAAAGCCAGAAAAGAAGGAGGAGGAGAACCGGGCAGAGAAGCCAGCAGAGGAGGAAGAGGAAGTAAAGAGCAGGAGGAGAAAAGGAGGGACGGAGAAGAGAGGATAAGAATACGAAGAAGACAGTATTTAGGTACTGAATCGTCTGACGTCGGATGTGTTGAGAGTTCCGTGTCTGCGGATCAAGATGCTGACACCTGGACCATGGCAATGTCTCCTCGAACTCTGTTAGCCCCTCGCCTCCTGCTCGGCCTCCTTGTCCTGGCCGCCGCCGCACTCCCTACCACTTTGGGTAGGGCCCCGCCAGCAGCTTACCTCCCTGCACTAGTGTCTCCCTCGTCGTCGTCGTCGTCAGGGAAAGTCAATTTCGTGGCAGGCTCGTCCTATCCTTACCCGCCTTTTCCGCCATCTTCATCCCCTTCCCTTTCCCAGCTTTCCCGCGCGAGGTACTGGCAGTCTTCCTCTGGGAACAACCCTCCAACTTGGCTACCGCCCGTACCGACCTTTGTGCGCTCTTACCCCCCTGCCTTCTTCCCGCTGCTTTTCCCGCCTGTCGCTGGTAGAGACGGGCAGCAGAGGCCATGGTGGGCGGCCCTAGCCAATAATCCTGTGACCTTTGACCCCTGGGCCATGAGGTCGAGGTCGCGGTCGAGATCAAGGTCATGGCCGGTGGATTACTTAGACACGCGGTCGGACTTGGTGGGTCAGGTGCTGGAGGAAAAGGTGAACATTGGTCTGCAGGCTGACGGTTTTTTCTCTGACCGCGCGCCCTCCGTCTGGCCCTCGCCGCGTCGCTTGATGACTCCCTCAGTCAACAGCAAAAACACCCAACCTCGCAGCAACCATGCTAGAGTTTCCACAGACGTTTTATCCAGACGCCGGGGCAGAAATCGAAACCAGAAGCTTCAGAGAGTCGCCGAGGTGCTTGATAAGGAACAGTCAGTTGAAAAAAATGGTGTTGGTAGTAGTAGCTCCAAGGAGGAGCCAGGAATGAGGTTGGAGAATCATTGGCGAAACGCTAAAGCCATGGACTCTTTGCTGGCCGCCTCCTCCACGCTGGCTGACGGTCAGACAATCATCGCACGTTGGCAGGGCGGTACAGGGCCAAAGTGGAACGAAGGTCGGAGAGCAAGACAGGAAGATGTTCGTCTGACCGTGACCTTGCCTACATCCGTCCTGGAGCCCTTACTCCCTTCCCTGCCCCTCTCACGCCCCGACGACGACGACGACGACGATGGCGAGGGAAAGTTTCAAAAGCGCTCGGGCGTGGAGGTGGTAGCGGTTGATGTCACGACCTCCGACCCTGACAACACCACGCTGCTGCTGACGCTGCGAGACCACAACTCTCGGAAGGACGTCACCCGTTTCTATGACAACGACGATTTGAATGACGTCACGCGTTTCCATGACAACGACGGCTCGGTGAGCCGCCGGCCTGAAAAAGACTGGGAGATGCAAGGATCAGATCCGGAAGATTCACCCTCGTTCTTCCTCCCACCTCACCCCTTCCTCGGAACCCTTCCTCATGACTTCTACAGAAGTACCGTTAACGACGGCGACGAAGAAAACGACGACGAATATGGCGGTGATTCAAATGGCCAGAACGCAGAAAGCAGCTTCCAAGACTTGGAAGAAGGAGACCCAGACTCTGGTTTTCACAAAGAAGGAGACGACGGAGGCGACGAAGACGGCGAATATCTATCCAACAGCTTACAGCTGAGCGACGAACCACGGCGGCGAGGTTTCGGCCTTCAGTTCGACGCGGATCAACTTGCAGACTACGACGATAGCGATAGCAGTGATAATGGTGAACTATTTGGTAGAAAAGGAAAGGACCAGGGTGAAGAAGACACCAACAGTGAAGACATGGTTGATGAAAACTTACAGGAGCGTCACCAGGACTATAATCAAATACAACTCAAGCGCGCCGCGTCCAGCCGAACCAAGGAGGTTCTGCGTCGACAGTTAGCAGCCGTCTTGGACGACCTAGCGGACTCAGTGCTTATTAGGCCCAAACGAAACACCCTCCGGCCCGTTGGTGTCAACGGCCGGATACGGGCGCAGATGGCGGCCCACCGCCTGTCCATCTCGTACCGGCACGTACAGCCGTGCTCGTACAAAGATCGGTTCTACTGCATGAACGGCGGGACATGCATCTTCGTTGGCGCCCTCGACATCAAGACCTGCAGGTTAGTAATGTCTGGCAATTGTTGTGTGTGTGTGTGTTTGTGTGTGAGCGCGTGTGTGTGCGTGCGTGTGTGTGTATGTTGTATGTGTGTGTGTGTGTCTGTGTCTAACATTAGTGTGTGTGTTTGTCTATGTCTACCTGTCTGTGTGGTAAATCAATATTGTCATGAATATCGCCGTTTTCACTTGGACTCTGTTGTATAATGTTGTTCCTTAGCTAAATGCATCCTCCGTGTGTCCATGTGTGCCTTTACTTCCTAAACTTGGAAAACAAAAATTCTGTTAACGTTTCATATCGTTGACGACGTTGATGTTCTCTCTCTCTCTCTCTCTCTCTCTCTCTCTCTCTCTCTCTCTCTCTCTCTCTCTCTCTCTCTCTCTCTCTCTCTCTCTCTCTCTCTCTCTCTCTCTTCAAGGCTATTGATTTTGGTGTCTTGTATACTTTAATGTTGATGTTGTTGTTTTGTATATGTTAAAGTTGATGTTGGTGTCCTATATATGTTGATGTTGGTGTTTTGTATATGCTAATGTTAATGTCTTGTATAAGTTAATGTTGATTTGGTGTTTTGTATATGTTAAGGTTAATGTTTTGTAGTATGTTGATGTCTTGGGTATGTTGATGTTAGTGTCTTTGTAAATATGTTAATATTGATGTTATTGTCTTGGTTGATGTTGATGTTGTTGTTTTGTTTATGATAATGTCTGTATTATGCTAATATTAATGTTTTATATACGCTAATGTTTATATTGGTGTCTTGTGTATGTTAATGTTGATATTGGTGTCTTGTATATGTAATGTTGATATTGTTGTCTTGTATGTGTTAATGTTGTTGTTATTGTTTTGTATTATGTTAATATTGATGTTAGTGTGTAGTGTAGGGCGAATTGTCCACGTCGTAATTCTGCCCAAATTGTCGGCTCTTATGCAGTCGTGAAGGTCGTCCAGTTTGTTGTGCACGGCGAGTGTGTTTTGGGTTCTAGTCAAAATGACGCCATCTTCGTACTAGCCCGTCCAATATTTTATTTTCTAATCTCTTTGGGCACGTTTGTCTCACTAGTTTTTGCTGAATCTTTTTGTGCGCGTGTCTAATCATATACACCCGAGAAAGAAGAAAGAATAAGTAGGCCTACGTTGTTGCTAGTGGTGCTACTGATGTTGCAGTCGTCGACGACGACGACGACGACGATGATGATGATGATGATGATGATGATGATGATGATGATGATGATGATGATGATGATGAAGATGCTGATGCTGATGATGATGATTGGAAGGTAGTTATGGCAATGAACAGACTGAATAACAACAGAAGATAAAGAGTTAGCCAGCCAGGTCTAATCACAAGTATATCAACTAACAAGTTAGTATCTCCCTTCTATGTCTTTGTCGACGTGCGCGTACAACCGGTTGCTTCCCTTTACATGCTTTGTGCTCCATAGAGCGTCGTCGGCCTAAAATAATCTTTTAGAAACTTCAAAACCCATGGGCATTATGGGTAGGGAAATCCTTTTCTGAAATGACGTCGGCAGGACTCTTCGCGATTCGTGCATTGCACACGAGACACACGCAAAATGGCGTCACAAGAAGATTGGTTAGATCTGAATTCGTCTAATTTGACCTCGCATGCTGCTGAATAACAATGCAATTTGAATTTGCTTTCAAAAATCAAAAGAGAGCGAGACCACAACAAAGTACAACGAGCCAAGGCGACGCAAACACTCAAGGCCGACAGAACAAAAAGCACACAAACTACAACCTTACCTTTTTTTTAAAGTACCCGTGACCATACACAATAAAGTAGGCCTAACCACCATTGCAAAATAGGATTGATCATCACCATGATTGAATTTTTCCACCCCACCTTCCAATCGGTACGGAATCGAACATATGCTCAAATCATCATATCTTTGACAGAACTTGCATGTGCATTATACAGTGTGATTCAAGCGATAAATGAACCATCACATCGAAGCGATCTGAGCAGCTGAATCGATGACAATGGCGATCAATCGTTCCCTTCAGACTCACGATCGCCTGCACTGAGCTCACATGTATGTGTGCATGTTTCTATAAATCCATCGTGTTCTCCTTCGATAATTGAGCAAAGCCTTTGTTCACTACCAGAAATATGCAGTTCCTCTCCCAACTTTCGTTTAATTTCAGCCAGCACATCTTCGCGAGAAATGGCGACCACGACTGCAACCGTAGCTAGTTATCAGATTTCCCAGAATTCTCTATTCTATTTTTAGGTTTGGGATACCTCCGTCTCAGCTTGTGGCTAAAACCAATGGCAACGGGACCACCGCACGTCGACTGGGGGCAATACGAGATACTAACTTGTTAGTTGATATACTTGTGGGTCTAATGGAATGCGCGCTCTTCGTTTCGCTCACCAACTAAATACTCAGCGTGAGCGAGAGCTGAAGCTTAAGACACAATGCAGTGTAAGTCAACGGGCCATGACAGGCCGCTCTTGTCAGTTTAAGATGAAGACAGGGATTTAGCAGTTAAAATTCTTTCACTGTAAGGATCACAGTACCGTTCGTTTCATGCGAATGTAGTCCTATTTATCAAAGTTATATGCAATGTTGAATAGGGAGTTATTTTTTGACCACCCTACGTTATTAGTAGAGACTATGCGGACTCGGGTATTACTTCAGCGGGTTCTTCTCCACTCCGTGATGCTTGCAGAAAGCACATGTTGGGGTCATCATTCGTGCAGGTGTTGCCGTGCCCGTTGGCGGCTGACGTTGATTGGGGGCTGGTCAGTTTATTTTTTATTGTTATTTTAGCGCTCACCATGCGAAGTCCATGGTATTGAGCATCAGGCCGCGCCCTCTGCCGCCACACAAAGGGCCTAGCGGTATTTAAGACTGACACGTGCCTATAAAGGTCTATTTCTTCTTCTATACTATCTCTTTCTCTTGCATTCTTATCTTTTCTTCTCTCCTTTCCACTTCTTCCATTTTCCATCCCACCCCGGTTTTCTCAAAAGAGCATAGTTCGTGTCTACCATATTTATGTTTCTTCTACTCTCATGGATGCCCGAGTACGTTAATATATAATCTGCCCCCCACCCCTGTGTTGGCACCAAGTCGTTAACGTAGTATATGTCCCCCACCATTGGCCTTTAATATATTATCTGTCCCCCAGCCCATGGAGGGCCCCATCCTTTTATTTCATTGTGTGTTAATGCTGAAGTCTCTTTCGTTTACCTCGGCCCTGAATTGCCTATCTCTCCTTTAATTTTTGTTTTTCCGCCTCCTTGTAGTTTGTGCTTGAATTCCGTCTTTTGTTCTTTTCTCTTTTTCTTTTTCTGCAAGCTCCCTCTCGACGTTTTCCTTCCTATCCTATCCTATCCTATCCTATCCTATCCTGTCCCGTAACCCGGAGGTCGTAGGGGCACCACAGATGATCGTTTAACCAGCATACTCCATCTTTCTCTGTCCTCAGCAGCCCTGATGGCGTCGCTCAGTGTCAAACCAGTCCATTCTCGAATGTTGTCCTCCCACCTCTTTTTCGGTCTCCCTCTTCTTCTACCTCCTTGCATTGTGCCTTGCAGAATGGTCTTTGCAAGGCCTGATGATCTGGTGACGTGGCCATACGTATGGCCACTTTTTTCTTAGAGCTTTTTTTTTCTTCTCCTGCGTGGAGTTCCATATTGTTTCATTGTTAGCACATACCTCCGTTTCTTTTCAGTGTCTTCCTACATCGTGTTTTTTCTCGCTCCCGCTTTTTATCCCTCTTAGCATTCAGCGCGTGCAAGCAATTTCTTACACTGTCAGTATTTTACAGCTTTTACACGATGCCCCTTTTCAGTGTCTGCTTTCTTCTTCTTCTTCTTCTTCTTCTTCTTCTTCTTCTTCTTCTTCTTCTTCTTCTTCTTCTTCTTCTTCTTCTTCTTCTTCTTCTTCTTCTTCTTCTTCTTCCTCCTTCTCTTCTTCTTTTCCATCTTCCTCTATAAGACTGTGCTGTAAAACATCTCCATAGGACCTAATGCTATTACTCCTATTAAAGGTTTCGACTTCTTCTACTCCTCTTCCTCTTGTCTTCATCTTTTTCCTCTTCCTCCTCCTTTCTTCCTCTTCTCCTTCTGCCCCTCTTCTTCTTCTTCTTCTTCTTCTTTATCCTTCTTCTCCTTCTTCCTTTTAAAAAAAACCTGGAAGCCTGGTATTCCTTTCAGTCCTGAAGCGAGGAAGGGGAGCGGCGGCAAACATTCATTTTCGTGTCACTTTGTCTCTAGTGCCCATAGTTTACAGACCCCCGCTAATTGACAACAGCTTTTTCCAGTTCCTCACGGCCTTCGGTTTAAAGGCTCCAAGTTCTCTGCTTATAACTGTATTGTGTGTGTTTTATTTCCGACAATATGAGAACAGGACTGAATCCTACTACTCCAACTTTCTCTGCACACGGCAACCCTCATCGGGCAGACCATCGAAAATGAAAATGACGGTTTTCATCGTTGAATTCGAGGAGGGTTATACACTGAAAGGAGAACATTGAGGTTTAACGTCTACACCCACCATTGGCGATATGGCAGACGGGGGATACCCATCCCACGGGAACAAGGGGTAGGGACCTAAAACAACACTGAACCACCAGAGCAATCATACTGCTGAAACGGACAGTGAAAATGGCCTCTTTTTAATTTCGCCCACCCCGGGATTCGAACCTGGGTCATCGGTGTGCCAGGCGAACGCTCTACCACTTGGGCTACGGCGGTGGGGCATTATACACTGTCGTAAGTGTGGCCATTTTAAAGGTGTGTACTCGATAAACGCCTTTTGATTGGTCAGTCCTTCAGTTGATTAAGCTGAAAGATTAGATAAGCGGGAAATAAAAGACACAATCGAACAAAGCAGAGAACTTCGGTAGTCCAATTTTATAAGGACCGTATGGGAACCACGCTTCCAGGCTATGAAATTCCCTGCATTTTTCAATGCTTGTGTGTGTGTGGGGGTGGGTGGGAGGTGTGTGGGGGGTGGGGGGGGGGGGGGGGGGTGTTTGTGTGTGTGTGTGTTTGACTACGTGTTTGTATGTAGGCCTCTCTCTCTCTCTCTCTCTCTCTCTCTCTCTCTCTCTCTCTCTCTCTCTCTCTCTCTCTCTCTCTCTCTCTCTCTCTCTCTCTCTCTCTCTCTTTCTTGCGGTGTCTGTCTGTCTTTCTGTGTCGGTCTCTCTCTCTCTCTCTCTCTCTCTCTCTCTCTCTCTCTCTCTCTCTCTCTCTCTCTCTCTCTCTCTCTCTCTCTCTCACTGTTTCTCAGGCACTGATAAAGGTTTACTCGTTTCCCTACAAACCTTACTGCCTAGAGAGGTATTAGCGATTTCCCCTTTTTTACTGGTCCAGCTTTGTGAAGGCTGTTCTTACCTCCTCTCCCTCACTGCTCCTTTCTTTCTCCGTTGTCAAAAGAGTCAGGTACTCACATTCAAGAATTATAGGGTTGGTTCTTGTACGATGATTCACTAATCCAGGCTCTTAACGATATATTAGCTGGCTGGCGCTGTTGCTGTTGATGATGATGATGATGATGATGATGATGATGATGATGATGATGATGATAAAGATGATGATGATGATGTAAGATCCTAAGCATGCACTTTCAAAAGTAATAAAGGAATTAATATGACGTGCGATCGATGTTTTTCATTAACTGCATGACACATTTGCACACTTCGCTAAACTCTACATCTATGTAGGCCTACATGTAAATAACTTCTTTTTTTTCTTTTTCATAATTTCAAGAACTTTGTTTCTGGATAATGTTATGCAAACGACCAGAGCAGCCGAGTGACGGAATTTGTTTTAATACATTTATTGAACATTGGTTTAAACCAATTTATTGACTGTAGTTTTCCTATCGCCCGAACAATGATCGTCCGGTGTAACGTCCCGTTTGAACCCCACCTGTAAATGTTCCCCGGGGGACCAATATGTATTACCAATGGGCTCTATGCACAAAGGCGTGGCGGTCACGTGCTGCGGGAATAACACAGCGTGCTCGACTTTGAAAATGGTGAAGTACTGTGCTGCGTTTGGATGCTCTAACTCCGACGTAAACCTTTTTGCAAAGAAAAGAACATTTCCTTTCATCGATTTCCACTAAAAGATGAAATATTGATGAACTCTAAACTGAATGTCAGTGACAAATCGCTCTTTTAAAAAAGCCTGTCCCCTGATAATAATTTGTCTGTATTCATTATTGCACGAATGTGCTATGTTCAAAACATCACAATATCCCAAAATATCGGTAAATTTAACATTTGTAAGCAGCATTGGAGTACACGCGAGCGAGCTAAAAGAAGCCATGACCGCTTTGTTATTCCTGCGCCACGTGACCATGCCGCCGACTTGTGCATAGAGCCCATTGGTCCCCGTGGGGACAGTTTGGGACACCAAAGTGTCCCCAAGGGAGACCAACTGGAATGTCACCCATGTACTGCTTTTGTCCCCCACCAAATTCTAAAATCGTCCCCCATCCTGTATTCACGTTAGTAATCCCTCCCTCCTCCCTCCCCCCACCCCCCTTCCCATTCCTGTGTCACACTCTAAAGTGAACGCGCGTGTTTGTGTGTGTGTGGAGGGGGGGGGAGGGAGTATGCGTGTGTGTATGTGAGGGTGTGCGAACGTGCAAGTACCTGTGCGTGCGTGTGTGTGTGTGTGTGTGTGTGCGTGTGTACCCATATGTTTATTGTGCGTCCATTATAGGCCCACCATGCAGTGCGAATGTTGTGTGCGCTTTGAATGTTTGGTTGCGAGTTCATTTTCTTCGTGCGCCTGTTGGTTTCGATGTGTACATCGCAATGTGATCAGAAGACAGTGTGTTGTTTGATAATGCTATGTCGAAATTTCTGAATAGGTTGTGAAAATGTGTTTGCCTGTCTTTTTGTCTGTCTGTCTGCTTGTGTGCGACTCCTAGGATGCCAAGTATGGTGGCACGGGGGTCAGGTCACTAACCTAAATGTTTCTGTGCAGTTTGGTCAAAATCCGTTCAGTGGTTTTTGAGATATGGCGTCAAACGGAGCGACAGACCGACCGACGACAGACCAATATTTGGCTCGTTTTGATTCCCCCGACTATTTCAAAGTGTTTCCGGATAAGACAGGTTTTTGTTTTACATTTTAAAAAGAGACATAGAAGGACCGCTCGATTGAACAAAATTGCCAATGGTTCGTTACGTTTGGCGCCAACAGTAAACCATCGACGGGCCGTCCCAAAAATATTTCACATCATTCAAAAGTAGACAAAATAAATACCCGCAAGCACCCGCCTTCGTGTCTCACTTCGGCCTCTAACTTTTATTCTTTGGTTTCCAACAAAAGACAAGGTTTCGTGTTTTGCATCCTCTGACCCTTGTGTTCAGATAGCTCTGGTGAAAACAGTTGTTAGTCCGGCTTTTAGATTTAGGTTGATAAGATAGATCGTACCATACCCCAGACACCAAAGACTCACGCTTCAAGCCTCGTGGTTCACTCCGAAGAAGGGTCAAAGGTCACACGGCTGTACCGTTAAAACAGGGGAAATAACTCCCTGTTAGAACCGAAATGGAAAGTTCAAACTATAGCGGTTGGTTTGAGCACGAAAATCCACTGATGCCAATTTTAGGGTTAATCCCGTTTTTGCTAAAAGTAAACAAAGCCTTCACAATGGGCCCCTTTAAATATCTTTTGACGATTGCAAGTGACGTCGGCTGGACATTACGCGCTCCGCTTTTCTGTTCTTTCCACACGCCAGAACGAATAATTAAAACAAGGAAAGTGCATGTTTGTTTTTTTTTTTTTTTTTTTTGTTTTTTTTTAATTTAATTCATTAAAAGCCAGGTAAAAAGTAAAAACTGCTCAAGTTCTACTGTGAAACTTTAAACACACACACACACACGCAAACACACACACACACACAAACACCCACACACACCCACGCTGTGTATGCTACTTCTACTGTAAAGTGTATTCATGATGAAAATCGTTGTTTATGAAATGCGAAAAACATCTTGAGGTGTGTGTGTGTACGGTGGCAGCGCGGAGAGAGAGAAAGAAAGGGGAAGGGGTGGGGGTGATGGGAGAGGCGGAGAGTGTGTGAAGCTATCTACTCGTAGCGAATGAATCAACTTACTAACGAAAAAGAAGCGGGATAGACAGGAGATGGAAGGAGGGAGAGTAGTAGGTCATGGGAAAGAAAAGGATAGAAAGAGAGAAAGAAAGTAGTTTGTGTTTGAGCTGGTTAATCAGTGACGAAAGAGAGAGAGAGGGAGAGAGAGAGAGAGAGAGAGAGAGAGAGAGAGAGAGAGAGAGAGAGAGAGAGAGAGAGAGAGAGAGAGAGAGATTAAGTATAATTCACAGCAATGGAATCTATCTCTCAAATGTATTTTCCATCCAACTTCTCCTCGTCTTTCTCGTTCTCATCCCTTCCTCTCTCTCTCTTCTATCTTTGACTTCCCCCTCTCTTTCTCTCCCACTATACCTCATAAACACTCATTTAAAGACTTGGAAGGTGTGGTTCTCGCTTTGCACATGTCTTTAATAGAGAACACGTGTCTCAGCGCGTCCCTACCTGCATGCTTTCAGCCGGCTTCCATATCCCCAGCTGTAGTTCACTGGACTTCCCGCCAGCACAGAGAGAGAGAGAGAGAGAGAGAGAGAGAGAGAGATAGAGAGAGAGAGAGAGAGAGAGAGAGAGAGAGAGAGAGAGAGAGAGGAAGAGAGAGAGACATAGAGAAAAAGAGAGAGAGAGAGAGAAAAGAGAGAGAGAAAGAGAGAGACAGAAAAAGAGAGAGAGGGAAAGAGAGAGAGACATAGAAAGAGAGAGAGAGAGAGAGAGAGAGAGAGAGAGAGAGAGAGAGAGAGAAAGGGAGAGAGAGAGATAAAGAGAGAAAGAGAGAGAGAGAGAAAGGGAGAGAGAGAGAAGAGAGAGAGAGAGAGAGAGGAGAGAGAGAGAGAGAGAGAGAGAGAGAGAGAGAGAGAGAGACAAATGGATCAGAAACTATATAGTACAAATGTATTTTCGCCTCCAAATCAGTGAATATTACTCAGAGAGGCAGGTCTAGACAGACAGAGACAAAGGGGTTCATATGCTATTTATTAGACGATATTCCCTCCCCCGCCCCCACACATGCTTCAAACAGCGAAAATTATTATTATTATTTTTTTTTTAATAAAGCAACCTTAAAGTTATCAAAGACTTACTTGCATTCATTCAGTGTATTGCTTGCTTCGGAACAAGCAAGACGCGAGTCCCGTTGGTGTCGATCTTAATGAGACGTTCAAACCAGTAATTTAGCTTCTGGTATTTCACAGTCAGTACATGTGTTTCGGCAGTTAGTTTAATAAGCGACCATTCTTTTTCTTCATCATCATCATCATCATCATCATCATCATCATCATCATCATCATCATCATCATCATCATCATCATCGTCATCATCATCATCATCATCATCATCATCATCATCATCATCATCATCATCATCATCATCATCATCACTACCAACACCACCTTCATCATCATCATTCATTCATTCATTGTTGTTATCGTCTTTCTCCGTTCGCGAACAGCAGCAGAAACTAAATGAGTACGGTATAGTGGAATGAATGTCTTAACATTCTAAACATTTCGAAGTGCCAAGACGCGTAATTGATTGATTGATTTATTGTTGCTTTAGGTCCAGCGGACTCTTCCGAGCCAAATCAGGACCGGACAACCCCCGATCCGCATAAAAGATCTGCTGAAACAACCCCAGTGGGAAAATTGAATGCCCTCCACCGGCCAGGCCAAGACGCGTAGGACACATTAGTAGAATAATTATACACCAATGATGAAGCATTATCAGCATCTTAGGTAATTGTACAAAATGATAGGGTTTTTCGAACACTGGGTAATCATGTAGAGAGGAAACTAACTTCTAAGTTCTCCATGTTAGTTAGTTATTCATTGCTTACAGGGTCTAGCGGACTGAGAGCAGAATCAGGACCACAAAATCAAGACCACAACTTCGCTGAAAGAGGACTTACCCGATCCGCCTAAAAGATCTGTCGAAACAACCCCAGTGGTAACACTGAAGGCACTCTACCAGCCGGTCACTTTACAATAAAGGTATCCCACGCAGGGGACGCTGATGCTATACTCTAATTTATCGAACCCCCGTTTACAAAAACAAACTAGAATACAAACATCATTATAAAATATCAACAAAACACATACACATAAATATCCACATAGCTAAATAATAATATCATAGGAAGCCCTAGTGACCATTTGGCAGAAAGCGCCCAATATTTCCAAACTGATGCAACAGACCTCACACACAAATGAGGAGTTTTGTCCCGAAGAGTTTTCAAGAAAAAAAGGTAGGTGAGTAAGGTGACTGGTCTAGCGAAGAAGAAGATCGTATAGTAGATTGATAGAACAGAGCAGAATGAGAAATAACAAAGGAGAAAGACAGCGACAGTAGGAATTGAAAGCACTAAATTTCCAGAAGGTGGGGACATTATTTATACAGAACCCCCCGGCACCCCCACGGAGGGAGTTCTCCAAATGAGAATTTCTCGTCACTGATGGCCCAGCTTGGAATCCCGTGATTGGCAAGACAAATAAAAGTGGCCATTTTTACTGTCCAATGTTAGCAGTCTGGATTCCTCTGGTGGTTCATGGTTACGTAGATACTGACCTCCTTCTTCCGTGGGAAAGTTGTCCTTTTGTCTGCCAGTGGAGGGTCTGAACGTTAAACTTCCATGTTCATTCAAATACAGAGTCGCAGACTCTCTGTCTCAGTCGGACGTTGACGTTGGGGATTCAGGATTTTATTTTGGGGCTACCCCGTCACTTCAGCCACCTGCCAGTGTTCCTTGGAGGTTTGTCTGGGATATTTGTGTAGAGTTCTACGAAGATATCACTCTTCTTCTATGTTGTTTTTCTTTTCTGCTCGTTGTTCTTGTTCTTCTTCTCTCTGTTTCTCTGTCAGTATGCGTGTCGGTCTGTCTTGTTTTTCTTTGACTCCTCCCCTCCTCTTTTTCTTTCTTCTTCTTCTTCTTCTTCTTCTTCTTCTTCTTCTTCTTCTTCTTCTTCTTCTTCCTTCTCTCTCTCTCTCTCTCCCTCTCTCTCTCTCTCTCTCTCTCTCACACGAATTGACATGTTTAAGAATAGTTTTGTATTCTCAGGATCTCTCATCTGGAACTCTCTTTCTTTCAACATTAGATCGTTCACTATTCAGCTTTGAATCAAACGTATATTAAGGCAACATTACCTTAACATGACGTAACCACCGATTTTGTCAACTGTTTCCCAATGTGCTACTGCAGTATGTGATCTACAATGAAATGAATGTGTAATGGTAACATCTGATTATTTGGATATGCATTGGGTTGTTTATTATGTATCGTTTAATTGTTACACCAATAATGACTAGCATATATTTTCTTTAGTTTTAGTTTGGTGTGTTTGTTTGTTTTTATGCTGCACAACAGTTATTTGTTTTGTCGTGCTATTATAGTTAGGATACTTGTTAGCATGTTAGGACTGAACATCGGCGAATGTGAGTGTTAATGATACGAGGAACGATTGTAAGATTAGGGTCCCGCCTAAAATCTGTATCCTTGTTGTGAACAAAATGTCTGAATCTCTCTCTCTCTCTCTCTCTCTCTCTCTCTCTCTCTCTCTCTCTCTCTCTCTCTCTCTCTCTCTTCTTTCTCTCCTCTCTCACAAAACTACCTCTTTCCATATATCCTCCAGCCCACTTCACTCCGCCCACATTCTCTCTCCCCCCTTTATTTCTTTCTCCACCACCCTCCCCCTCATCTCTATCTCCGTCTCCTCGACTTCCTTTAGTTGGGCTCCCCTAAGCACAAGACAGACGTGCGGAGGGAGGATGGCGCGGAGGGAGGATGGCACGGAGCAGCGCGGATTGTTTGTTGTTCAAACTCCGCGTTTTGTCTGGGCTGTTTTCTGAGGAAGCTGCACTGGTGTTTTCTTCATGACTTCCCCACACACCAGCTGCTAATAACACACCACCAGGCCTTCTTTATGCTAGGATAATTATGAAAGGCGATGCTATTCATAGGCAAAACTAAAAACAGCGCCCCGCGGAATTTCATACCCTGTAAGCGTGGCTCCTGATAACCTTTTGACTACCGACGTTCTCTGCCTGGTTGGACGAATTTTACACCATAGAAGCACGGCTCCCATACGATGCAAATAATCTTTAGACTATTTACCGATGCTCTCTACCTAGTTGATTTGTGTCTTTTATTTCCGGCAGTTCTAATCTTTCAGCTGCTCAGCTGACTGAAGGACAAAAACAAATCGCGTTTATAGAGTAAACGCCTTTAAAATGGCCACACTTGTGATTGTGCGCGTGTCCTAGCCGATTCAATGATAAAATTCCGCCATTTTCATGTCCGATGTTCTGTCGTATAATACACTCCAGCTCATTTTCCGTGGATTCTTCCGACGTGATTCTTCCCGCAGCTACTGTCGCAGGCCATCAGCTGCTCTTCCTTGTGGCAAAGCAAATGAGGAAGTGCGTCACCGATTGTTTTGAAGTCTTTGTGATTCCGCCCCCCCCCCCCCCCCCCCCCCCCCGTAAATTGCGTCATTGTTTGTGAACACTACAATGGATAAAATGGCGATTGAGGCTAGAAATAAATTGTTTTAGGCTGTGTTTCGGTTCCTTTACGCGAACTGTGGACACAGACCTTCAACATTTTTAGCATTTCCGGATGACCGATAGCCTGATTAAGTGTGATAATTTCCTTCGATTTAGCGCGAGATTATTGCGAGGAGCACTCGCAAAACCATGCGGTTGAGGATTGTCATGAGCATATGATTTAAGCCTATTCTTACACTGCCTGAAAGTTAACACACAATTCAACAGGGCAGAAAACTTTGATCCCTCAAACCGAAAGCCGTGGGGGATTGAGCAGCACTGACAACTCTTAACAGTTGTTCAAGGAACCCCTTACTACAGTCTACACAATCTTCACAATGGTTAAGGGGATAGGCAAGAAGTAGAAGGCGCGAAAGGAACAGGTCAGGTAATTGTGCTGTCGATCTTTGGAGGATTGTTATTGTAATGTTTCTTGAATTATAAAGCGCTTTGTGTGCTCATAAGCTTAGCTGCTTTAGGCGCTGCTACAAGAGGGCAGTTTGTCTTTAAATGTGTGTAATAAGATTGTTCTTGCAAGCCTATATAGCGCATTACCACCAGCTCAAGAGCTGCTCAAGGCGCTGGTCGACACAGCAATCTGAACTCAATCCGCCCAATGCGACAAGCTATTCTGACGCCCCAGAACTGATCACCAGATCCTCGACGACGACCGAGGTAGATGGAATGGGACCTATGGTTGCTTGCTGGGTGTATTTATAGAGACGGTTGTTGCTGGCTGGGTGTATTTATAGAGACGGTTGTTGTTTGCTGGGTGTATTTATAGAGACGGTTGTTGATTGCTGGGTGTATTTATAGAGAGGGTTGTTGTTTGCTGGGTGTATTTATAGAGACGGTTGTTGGTTGCTGGGTGTATTTATAGAGACGGTTGTTGGTTGCTGGGTGTATTTATAGAGACGGTTGTTGTTTGCTGGGTGTATTTATAGAGACGGTTGTTGTTTGCTGGGTGTATTTATAGAGAGGGTTGTTGTTTGCTGGGTGTATTTATAGAGACGGTTGTTGCTGGCTGGGTGTATTTATAGAGGGTTGTTGGTTGCTGGGTGTATTTATAGAGAGGGTTGTTGGTTGCTGGGTGTATTTATAGAGAGGGTTGTTGCTTGCTGGGTGTATTTATAGAGACGGTTGTTGCTGGCTGGGTGTATTTATAGAGAGGGTTGTTGTTTGCTGGGTGTATTTATAGAGAGGGTTGTTGTTTGCTGGGTGTATTTATAGAGACGGTTGTTGCTGGCTGGGTGTATTTATAGAGAGGGTTGTTGCTTGCTGGGTGTATTTATAGAGACGGTTGTTGCTGGCTGGGTGTATTTATAGAGACGGTTGTTGTTTGCTTGGGTGTATTTATAGAGAGGTTGTTGTTTGGCTGGGTGTATTTATAGGTTGTTGCTTGTTGGGTGTATTTATAGAGACGGTTGTTGATGGCTGGGTGTATTTATAGAGAGGGTTGTTGCTTGCTGGGTGTATTTATAGAGAGGGTTGTTGCTGGCTGGGTGTATTTATAGAGAGGGTTGTTGCTTGCTGGGTGTATTTATAGAGCGGTTGTTGCTTGTTGGGTGTATTTATAGAGAGGGTTGTTGCTTGCTGGGTGTATTTATAGAGACGGTTGTTGCTTGCTGGGTGTATTTATAGAGAGGGTTGTTGTTTGCTGGGTGTATTTATAGAGAGGGTTGTTGCTTGCTGGGTGTATTTATAGAGACGGTTGTTGTTTGCTGGGTGTATTTATAGAGAGGGTTGTTGTTTGCTGGGTGTATTTATAGAGACGGTTGTTGTTTGCTGGGTGTATTTATAGAGAGGGTTGTTGCTTGCTGGGTGTATTTATAGAGACGGTTGTTGTTTGCTGGGTGTATTTATAGAGAGGGTTGTTGTTTGCTGGGTGTATTTATAGAGACGGTTGTTGTTTGTTGGGTGTATTTATAGAGAGGGTTGTTGTTTGCTGGGTGTATTTATAGAGACGGTTGTTGCTTGCTGGGTGTATTTATAGAGACGGTTGTTGTTTGCTGGGTGTATTTATAGAGAGGGTTGTTGGTTGCTGGGTGTATTTATAGAGAGGGTTGTTGCTGGCTGGGTGTATTTATAGAGAGGGTTGTTGTTTGCTGGGTGTATTTATAGAGAGGGTTGTTGCTTGCTGGGTGTATTTATAGAGAGGGTTGTTGTTTGCTGGGTGTATTTATAGAGAGGGTTGTTGGTTGCTGGGTGTATTTATAGAGAGGGTTGTTGGTTGCTGGGTGTATTTATAGAGAGGGTTGTTGGTTGCTGGGTGTATTTATAGAGAGGGTTGTTGGTTGCTGGGTGTATTTATAGAGAGGGTTGTTGGTTGCTGGGTGTATTTATAGAGAGGGTTGTTGGTTGCTGGGTGTATTTATAGAGAGGGTTGTTGGTTGCTGGGTGTATTTATAGAGGGTTGTTGCTTGCTGGGTGTGTATTTATAGAGGGTTGTTGATTGCTGGGTGTATTTATAGAGACGGTTGTTGATTGCTGGGTGTATTTATAGAGACGGTTGTTGTTTGCTGGGTGTATTTATAGAGACGGTTGTTGTTTGCTGGGTGTATTTATAGAGAGGTTGTTGTTTGCTGGGTGTATTTATAGAGACGGTTGTTGATTGCTGGGTGTATTTATAGAGAGGGTTGTTGGTTGCTGGGTGTATTTATAGAGACGGTTGTTGATTGCTGGGTGTATTTATAGAGAGGGTTGTTGGTTGCTGGGTGTATTTATAGAGACGGTTGTTGTTTGCTGGGTGTATTTATAGAGAGGGTTGTTGTTTGCTGGGTGTATTTATAGAGAGGGTTGTTGTTTGCTGGGTGTATTTATAGAGAGGGTTGTTGTTTGCTGGGTGTATTTATAGAGAGGGTTGTTGTTTGCTGGGTGTATTTATAGAGACGGGTGGGTGTATTTATAGAGAGGTTGTTGGTTGCTGGGTGTATTTATAGAGACGGTTGTTGTTTGCTGGGTGTATTTATAGAGACGGTTGTTGATTGCTGGGTGTATTTATAGAGGGTTGTTGGTTGCTGGGTGTATTTATAGAGACGGTTGTTGTTTGCTGGGTGTATTTATAGAGACGGTTGTTGATTGCTGGGTGTATTTATAGAGACGGGTTGTTGTTTGCTGGGTGTATTTATAGAGAGGGTTGTTGTTTGCTGGGTGTATTTATAGAGACGGTTGTTGCTGGCTGGGTGGTGTATTTATAGAGACGGTTGTTGCTTGCTGGGTGTATTTATAGACGGTTGTTGGTTGCTGGGTGTATTTATAGAGAGGGTTGTTGTTTGCTGGGTGTATTTATAGAGAGGGTTGTTGCTTGCTGGGTGTATTTATAGAGACGGTTGTTGTTTGCTGGGTGTATTTATAGAGACGGTTGTTGTTTGCTGGGTGTATTTATAGAGAGGGTTGTTGTTTGCTGGGTGTATTTATAGAGGGTTGTTGCTGGCTGGGTGGTGTATTTATAGAGGGTTGTTGCTTGCTGGGTGTATTTATAGAGACGGTTGTTGTTTGCTGGGTGTATTTATAGAGACGGTTGTTGTTTGCTGGGTGTATTTATAGAGGGTTGTTGCTGGCTGGGTGTATTTATAGAGAGGGTTGTTGGTTGCTGGGTGTATTTATAGAGACGGTTGTTGTTTGCTGGGTGTATTTATAGAGAGGGTTGTTGCTGGCTGGGTGTATTTATAGAGAGGGTTGTTGTTTGCTGGGTGTATTTATAGAGAGGGTTGTTGGTTGCTGGGTGTATTTATAGAGAGGGTTGTTGTTTGCTGGGTGTATTTATAGAGAGGGTTGTTGTTTGCTGGGTGTATTTATAGAGACGGTTGTTGGTTGCTGGGTGTATTTATAGAGAGGGTTGTTGTTTGCTGGGTGTATTTATAGAGACGGTTGTTGTTTGCTGGGTGTATTTATAGAGGTGTATTTATAGAGACGGTTGTTGTTTGCTGGGTGGTGTATTTATAGAGACGGTTGTTGCTTGCTGGGTGGTGTATTTATAGAGACGGTTTGTTGCTTGCTGGGTGGTGTATTTATAGAGACGGTTGTTGTTTGCTGGGTGGTGTATTTATAGAGACGGTTGTTGGTTGCTGGGTGTATTTATAGAGAGGGTTGTTGTTTGCTGGGTGTATTTATAGAGACGGTTGTTGTTTGCTGGGTGGGTTGTATTATATAGAGACGGTTGTTGTTGGCTGGGTTGTATTTATAGAGACGGTTGTTGCTTGCTGGGGTGTGTTATTTATAGAGACGGTTGTTGCTTGCTGGGTGGTGTATTTATAGAGAGGGTTGTTGTTTGCTGGGTGTATTTATAGAGACGGTTGTTGCTGGCTGGGTGGTGTATTTATAGAGACGGTTGTTGCTTGCTGGGTGGTGTATTTATAGAGACGGTTGTTGTTTGCTGGGTGTATTTATAGAGCGGCTTGCTGGGTGTATTTATAGAGACGGTTGTTGTTTGCTGGGTGTATTTATAGAGACGGTTGTTGTTTGCTGGGTGTATTTATAGAGAGGGTTGTTGTTTGCTGGGTGTATTTATAGAGAGGGTTGTTGATTGCTGGGTGTATTTATAGAGAGGGTTGTTGTTTGCTGGGTGTATTTATAGAGAGGGTTGTTGTTTGCTGGGTGTATTTATAGAGACGGGTTGTTGTTTGCTGGGTGTATTTATAGAGAGGGTTGTTGTTTGCTGGGTGTATTTATAGAGAGGGTTGTTGTTTGCTGGGTGTATTTATAGAGACGGTTGTTGTTTGCTGGGTGTATTTATAGAGAGGGTTGTTGTTTGCTGGGTGTATTTATAGAGAGGGTTGTTGTTTGCTGGGTGTATTTATAGAGAGGGTTGTTGATTGCTGGGTGTATTTATAGAGACGGTTGTTGATTGCTGGGTGTATTTATAGAGACGGGTTGTTGATTGCTGGGTGTATTTATATAGAGACGGTTGTTGATTGCTGGGTGTATTTATAGAGAGGGTTGTTGTTGCTGGGTGTATTTATAGAGACGGTTGTTGCTGCTGGGTGTATTTATAGAGACGGTTGTTGTTTGCTGGGTGTATTTATAGAGACGGTTGTTGATTGCTGGGTGTATTTATAGAGACGGTTGTTGCTTGCTGGGTGTATTTATAGAGACGGTTGTTGCTGGCTGGGTGTATTTATAGAGACGGTTGTTGCTTGGCTGGGTGTATTTATAGAGACGGTTGTTGTTTGCTGGGTGTATTTATAGAGAGGGTTGTTGGTTGCTGGGTGTATTTATAGAGAGGGTTGTTGTTTGCTGGGTGTATTTATAGAGAGGGTTGTTGTTTGCTGGGTGTATTTATAGAGAGGGTTGTTGTTTGCTGGGTGTATTTATAGAGAGGGTTGTTGCTTGCTGGGTGTATTTATAGAGACGGTTGTTGCTGGCTGGGTGGTGTATTTATAGAGACGGTTGTTGATTGCTGGGTGGTGTATTTATAGAGACGGTTGTTGCTTGCTGGGTGTATTTATAGAGGGTTGTTGTTTGCTAGGTGTATTTATAGACGGTTGTTACTTGCTAGGTGTATTTATAGAGACGGTTGTTGCTGGCTGGGTGTATTTATAGAGACGGTTGTTGCTTGCTGTATTTATAGAGACGGTTGTTTAATTTTATAGTATTGTAATGGTGTATTTTAATAATTCAATTCAATCTGTTTTCTGTAGAAAGTTGTGGCCAAAGCCCTTGGTATACTGTGATGTTAACGGTGTACCACTGTCGAGGTCGCAGAGGGAGAGTCATTTGCATAATTAGTGGGCTCCAGATTTAAGATAAGTTGTACTGCAATGTTTTCATAAATCCTTCGGATGAGAGTATAAGCTGAGGTCTAATCTGTGGGCGTACATTCCATCGCACGGGCTTTAAAGATCCTGACGCTCATGTCCTGAACGGGTGAGTGTGGGCTACACAAGTACACACACCCAACAAGGACTACCCACCTTCACTACCGGTCGCCCAGGATGGTGCTTAATTATCTGGGGCGTTAGACGATAGAGATTCGAACTCTAAGTTTTTCGGAGTCACGCCCGGCGCGCTAACGGTCCACAGGCTGGGCATCTCTGCCACGGCTTGCAAACACCCTGTGAAGTTTCAGCCTGCAAAAGGTCTGTGATGTAGCTACACTTGAACGACCGCTCTCTGCCTTGGCTTTGATCGTGGTGGACTTAAAAGGCTGGATGGTTACCTTCACTTATAAGCACTTAAGCATATCTTCTTTCTTCCCTCTCTCTCCCTTCCTCCTACCCCCACCTCATATTTCCCTCTACCCTCCTTCACACACACACACACACATACATACACACGCATACTTTCCAACACTCACACACACACACACACACTTACTTTCCAACGTGCGCTTTGATATTCTCAGGCTTGAGTGAGTAAAACTCAAAGGGCAAGCAACCCCCAACAACGATCTATTGTGAAACAACAACGAGACTCTTTACCTGGTAGGTGAAGTTTCAGCTAAATTTCATCTCTTCTTCTTCCTTTAATGTCGATCTGTCATACTCAACAATTACTGACATGTTAGGGGGTATTTTGTAGGACTGCGCTGTGGGTCCTTCACCGGAGGCATTGTAAAGAAAAAAAAATAGTAAAGAGAGCACCTAACTGAAATGAAGTAGGCAGCCACTGACTGTGGAGCTGCAGGCAGCCACTGACTGTGGAGCTGCAGACGGCTCTAGTCCTCAATGCTATGTTATCGATCAAGCTTGCTAATAGTGTATCCCATTTTATTGGTATGCCCAGTTTTAAAAGACGTGTTTTGAAGTAAAATAGAAAGAACATATTAATCGAACATGGACATTCTGTAGACTGGGGTTCTGCATCATTCAAATGTTAACTTAAGGGCGTGTTGAAAGTTATTGCTAGACTGAGGTTTTGCATAAGCCGAAATGTGTGAACAGACATTAGATGAAAGATTGAATTGAATTCAACTAAGCTCATTTGAATGGATCCTATGTTGCAGTACTTTCCCTATCTTTTCGACCAGCAGGTCTTTACAGTTATTGCTATTAGGTTAAAGACATTGTCGTTACATATCAAACAGTGATAAAGTGGGTTCTCAACCCTATCACCAACGTTTGGCGGTTTCCATGTCTGGTTCTGACAGAGGGTGATGTCCCCTGTTTACCCTGTTTCTGAATAAATGACGCGGCTTCAAGAGTGCGTCTTTGGTGTCAGGGGTAGGGCATGTTGTATCAACCTAAAACACATTTTAAACACACACACACGCACACACGCACACACGCACACACACTTTTTAGTAAAAATTATGAGTTTTGCTCTCATCTGCTTTCGTAGATGCTAATTTTAGTTCAAAAGTGCAAGGTGGCTAGCGGTTTGCTGTTAATAGGGAAAAAACTACGGAATTTAAGTTTTCAATGCCCCCCCCCCCCTTCTCCGCTCCCTTTTTTTGGGGGGGTGAGGGGGGGGGGGAAGGAAGGAAGAGGGAGTTATTTGTTATTTGGGCTGTAATACAAGCGAGTTCTTGAGTTGTTGTTTTTTTAATTCAGCACAAAAATTGTGAATGTGTCGACGTTGGTGTGGTCGAATTGGGTCTCTTTAAAGTTTAGCACAAGTGAGAAGAAATGGTGAAAAAATGGAAACTCCGATGGTATGGCCACGTCACCAGAGCATCAGGCTTTGCAAAACAAAAACAAAAAAACACCATGCAAGAGAACGGTGCAAGGAGGCAGAAGAAGAGAGAGACAGAAAAAGAGGTGGGAGGACAACATTCGAGAATGGACTGGTTTGATACTGAACGAAGTCATGAGGGTTGCTGAGGACAGAGAAAGATAGAGTACGCTAGTTAAACGATTATCGGTGGCGCCCCAACGACCTTTGAGTTACGGGATAGGATAGGATGGGATAGGAGAAGAAATGAGGTGAAAAAACAACAACAAAAAACCCACGAGTTAACGACTTAGTTATAATTATAGGCCTGCCCTTGATTAGTTATAATTATAGGCCTGCTCTTGATTTAATTACAATTATGGCTCTGCTCTTGATCGTGCTTCTCGCGCGCGTTCTCTCTAGAACATTCACTCACATGAGTCGACACGAGCAAAAAAATTAGCAATCGGGGTAAGCAACCCCATTTTGTCTATGGGTATGTGAAAGTAGGATAAACTTATTCCTTCGGATGAGAGTTTAAACTACGGGGTAGTTTTGAATAAACATTGAGTTTAACGTCAACACCCACCATTGGCGATATGGCAGACGGGGATAACCGTGCCAGAGAACAAGGGTTGGGACCTAAATCAACACTGAACCCTCAGAGCAATCATAATACATAGTTTAATATGGAACGGACGCTTACATCTCGTGAGTTACTTAATCACTTTTATATAGCGCTTGTTCCAGCTGAAGGGTCGCTCAAGGCGCGGCGCTGGCCGATACAGGATCTAACCCAAGCCGCCCGAGGCGCCCACTTTGGGCGCATACTCTTGACGCCCAGACGACTGAGCACCATCGTGGGCGATCGGGGATGGGGAGAAGGGACCTAGTGCGTGCGTGGTGTATTTGTGAAGTGGGCACTCACACATGAGCGTCTAAATATTTCAAAGCTTATGTGACGAAGCGCGTGCCTAAGCTTACACAGGCTAGACCTCGGTATATACTCTTATCCCAAGGAGTAGGAGCCCAGTGTCTAAGGTGTTTTTTTTTTTTTTTTTTTTTTTATTCCAGGCCTTTCCAGCGCAGTTTGCTGATCCCTAAAACATTCTATGGATAGTGGTCCATCTCGTGGGCCAGTTCTTCTAATTTTCCCTCCGCATTTAGGGTCCTGACATTCCCGGTTCCTATGACGATGTTATTTCTGGTGCGGATCTTGCTAAGTTGTCCATCAGTAGCACACTTATCGCCTTCGTCCTGGTGGCCAGCGGAAGGCGCGGTCCTTGTTGACCCGGGCGACGACCGATCTGGTATGGAGTAAATGGTTTTATTCATCATGCGTTCGCCTTGGCCCCGAGCACGTGGTCGTTGAATCTGTAGTAACATGAGGTTCCTCCGTCCTGGCCGGTGAGTTCTGTGTAGAAGACTTTCGCCCAGTGATGCCGTGCTGACATCACCCCTGTTAGTCGCCTCTTACGACACGTCGGAAAATGTTGCGTCTATTCTAATCAGTGCCCGAACCCACAGGGCTAATTAAGCCACGGAGATCCTTGAAAAGCACCGGCCTAAGAAGAAGCTGTGGATCACACCTGAACTTTTAGACCTGTATGATAAACGAAGAGAGATGAAAAGGAAAAAGAACAACTCACAGGGAGCTGATGCCTACCGAAAAATCAACAATTATATCCGAAAAGGCATGCGCACAGCAAAGGAGAACTGGATAGAAGATCAATGCCAGGAAATAGAGAACAGTCTGAACAAGAACACCAGCAAGAAGGCCTACCAGACTGTAAAGCGGCTGACAAGTGTTAAACAGCCCAAGGTCTCCACGATCCAAAGCAAGTCTGGCATATGCCTTACAGAAGAACAAGAAGTCTTGGATAGATGGACAGAGTACTGCTCTGACCTTTGCAACCACACACCAAACGGAGACCCCTCAGTTCTATTATGTCCAGAGAACAGAGAAGAAGAAGAAATCCTTCCAATTCTCCGAGAAGAAGTTGAGGCAGCAGTGCAATCGCTGAAGAAGGGGAAGTCAGCGGGAGTGGACAACATACCCGCGGAACTGCTTCAAGCAGGAAGAGAAGCGATGATTGACTCACTCACCATTATCTGTAACAAGATCTGGCAGAGTTGGGGGTGGCCTACACCATGGACCCAGCCGCTTGTCATCACTCTTCCCAAAAAAGGTAACCTTCAGGAATGTGAAAATTACCGCACCATCAGCCTCATCAGCCATCCCAGCAAGATCCTCCTGAAAATCATACTGAACAGGTTGAAACTCCAAGCTGAACAAATCATAGCTGAAGAACAAGCAGGATTCAGGGAAGGGCGAAATACCACTGAACAGATTTCAGCCTCAGAATAATCTGCGAGAGATACCTACAGCACCAACAACATTTATATAATGTTTTCGTAGACTTCAAAAAGGCGTTTGACCGAGTCTGGCATGCAGCTCTGTGGTCAAACATGAGAGTGTACAACATCAGCCCTAAAATTATTGAAGACATCAAAAGCCTGTATGACAAGGCTACCAGCGCAGTCCTCCACAATAGCGCCATCGGAAACTGGTTTAGAACAACAATCGGTGTGCGTCAGGGATGCCTACTCTCTCCAACACTCTCCAACATCTTCCTAGAGCGCATCGTGTCAGATGCCCTTGCAGATCACGAAGGCACGGTCAGCATAGGGGAAAGAGGAATCCCCAACCTTCGTTTTACGGATGACATTGATGGATTGGCTGGAGAGGAACAAGAACTTGAACAGCTGATACAGAGGCTTGACACTACCTCCTAAGCCTATGGAATGAAAATAAGTGCAGAGAAGACCAAAATGATGACCAACAACAGCAATGGCATCAACACTGACATCAAAGTCCCAAGCCAATCCCTCAACAAAGTGCATAGCTTCAAATATTTAGGAGCCATTGTATCAGACAATGTGTCCCGACTGGAAGTCCTCTCTAGGATCGCACAAACAACTGCTGCCCTGGCGATGTTGAAGCCAATTTGGAAAGACACCACCATCAGTCTACATTCCAAGGTAATGCTGCTGCGCTCCCTTGTCATTTCCATCTTCCTATATGCTGGCGAAACATGGACCCTCACAGCAGATCTACAACGAAGAATACAAAGCATGGAGATGAGGTGCTACAGAAGACTTCTGGGCATTTCCTATACCCAGCACATCACCAACGACGAAGTCCGACAGACCATCACACAAGCCATTGGACAACTCGATGTCCTGCTCACAGTGGTGGAAACTCCGATGGTATGGCCACGTCTCCAGATCATCAGGTCTTGCAAAGACCATCCTGCAAGGCACAGTGCAAGGAGGTAGAAGAAGGGGGAGACCGAAAAAGAGGTGGGAGGACAACATTCGAGAATGGACTGGTTTGACACTGAGCGAAGCCATCAGGGCTGCTGAGGACAGAGAAAGATTTGTGAAACATGTGAGTGTGTATGTTAATAGAGAGCGCCACGCTTTGAGCTTTGTTAGTAGTTGTCGTAGTAATAGTAGTAGTAATAGTAGTACTCGTTGTTGTAGTAGTAGTAATAGTAGTAGAAGTAGTAGTAGTAGTAGTAGTACTAGTAGTTGTTGTAGTACTCGTAGTTGTAGTGGTATTAGTAATGTTAATAATAATAATAATAATAATAATAATAATAATAATAATAATAATAATAATAATAATAATAATAATTATTATTATTATTATTATTATTATTATTAGACTCTACTATAATTATACTACCAAGTGTAACATTTTGCAGAATTTTAAATATGCAGTCCCCCGTGGGGGTGCCTGGGGTTTCAGTATAAATAGTATCCCCACTTTCTGGAAATTTAGTGCTTTAAATTCCCACTGTCGCTGTCTTTCTCATTTGTTCTTTCTCATTCCTGCTCTGTTCTATCAATCTACTATACTATCTTCTTCTTCGCTAGACCAGTCCCCTACCTTTTTTCTTGAAAACTTTTCCGGGACAAGACTCCTTATTTGTGTGTAAGGTCTGTTGGATCAGCTTGGGAATATTGGACGCTTTCTGCCAGATGGTCACTAGGTATGGGGCGCCATGTGTCCATTTATTCTATGTGACTATTCTATACATAGAATAAATTCTATGCACATAGAAAGCATTCTATGCACACAAAAAGCATTCATTAGTTGAAATTCCATTTATAAAAAAGAAACCAATATTGTAAGTCATAGAATAAAATTCTTTGTATAGAATAACATTCTATAATATAGTGTAAAATTCTATGTCCATAATACAATTCTATGTATAGAATAAAATTTTATAATAGAGAATAAGATTCTATGTATGTACTACAATTCTATATTATAGAATGCACTTGTATGCATAGAATTGTATTCTATAACATAGAATGAATTCTATTACAAAGAATGAATTCTATAACATAGAATTTATTCTATGTGCATACAATTCATTCTATAACATAGAATGAATTCTTTAACATAAAATAAATTATATGACATAAAATGAATTCTATGTGCATAGAATAAATTGTATAACATAGAATGAATTCTATAATAAAGAATGAATTCTATATGCATAGAATGAATTTTATAGCATAGAATGAATTCTATGACATAGAATTCATTCTATGACATAGAATGAATTCTATAACATAGAATGAATTCTATAGCATAGAATGAATTCTATGACATAGAATTTATTCTATAGCATAGAATGAATTCTATAACATAGAATGAATTCTATAGCATAGAATGAATTCTATGACATAGAATTTATTCTATAGCATAGAATGAATTCTATGTTACAGAATGAATCCTATGTCATAGAATTCATTCTATGCTATAGAATTCATTCTATGCTATAGAATAAATTCTATGTCATAGAATTCATTCTTTGCTATAGAATTCATTCTATGTTATAGAATTCATTCTATGTCATAGAATTCATTCTATGTCATCTTATTCATTCTATGTTATACTATTCATTCTATGCTATAGAATTCATTCTATGTCATAGAATTCATTCTATGTCATAGAATTCATTCTATGTCATAGACTTCATTCTATGTTATAGAATGAAATCAATATATACACTTTTTTTAAAAATAGTAAAAACTGGGGCACTGTCAAGGTATAGAGAACATTTTTTATGGCATGGGACTGTATTGCAGAGAGATATACACATTGCCACATCCCATCACCACACCACATCACTCTACATCACACTGCACCACAAATGTGATGGGTAGGTGTGGTGGAGTGATTAGGTTATGTGACGATGTGGTCTGATTCACTGCTTTTAAGGCATAATAGAACTGTATTGCAGATACATACATACACATTACCACATCACATCACCACACTACATCACTCTAAATCACACCACACTGCACCACAAATGTGATGGGTGGGAGGGGTGGGGTGATTAGATTATGTGATGTGATTCACTGATGCCATGATATGTGCTGTCTGCTGCAATGTGAAGATGTGCTGCTGCTGTGATGTCGGCTGATGTGATGTGATGATTTGTTGATATGATGTGATTTTATGTGGTGGTGCGTTTTCACGATGATGGTGATGAAGCAATGTGATGCAGTGATGTGATGTGATGATGTGATCGATGTGGTGATGATGCGATGTGGTGATGTGTCATACAATATCTTTTTTTAAATTCTAAATTTTGTTACAATTTATTAGTTGTGTTTTTTAATTTTATGTGAATGAAATGAATTATATGTATATAGAATTAATTGTATAACACAGCAAGAATTGTATGACATAAAATTCATTTTGTTAACATAAAATGGATTTTATTCGCAACACTGAATACATTCTATTTTCATAGAATTGTTTTTTAACATTTGGTGCACATAGAATGCATTCTATGTTATAGAATGTTCATTCTATAACATAGAATGTTCATTCTATAACATAGGATCCATTCTATAACATAGAATGTTCATTCTATAACATAGAATGGTCATTCTATAACATAAAATTCATTCTATAACATAGAATGTTCATTCTATAACATAGAATCCATTGTATAACTTAGAATGTTCATGCTATAACATAGAATCCATTCTATAACATAGAATGTTCATTCTATAACATAGAATGCTCATTCTATGCGCGACTAGGTCATTCTATGTGAAGCGAGGCTGTGACGTATAAAGGGACACGTGGAGCCTTGCACGCGCGAGAACTGAAGAAATGGCTGACGTACCAAGCGCTCTGCGACTTTATCAGACATCATAATTTCGTGAACAAGCATTTAGGTTTCTTGATGCGGACGACTTCGACAGTATAATTAGTGTGAGTAGAATAGAGTCTCCTCTCTGAAAATCCTTACGGGAAGAGAGGGGACTATAAACTGATAAACACAACACGCTTAGCAATAAAAATAATTGACGTCACACCCTCCCCCCCCCCCCCCCTCCGCCCCTGCGTGCTTGCTTTTTTCATTACAATGTGCTGAGGTTCTGTAAGGGTTTATAGTGACAAAATCTAATTAAATAATCAGTTCTTTTCGCTCAATACCGAAGAAATAACCGTACTGTACACTCATAAAAAGCAATAATTAATATATTTAAAGGTCGAATATTGCTATACAACTCTGAGACATAATAAATGAAAGGTTCCTAAAGCTGAATATTGCAAAAAATCTATTTCACCCCAAGCGGCCCCCCAGGGCGCTATGCACAAAGGCGTGGCGGCCACGTGCTGCGGGAATAACACAGCGTGATCGAGTTTGAAAATGGTGAAGTACTGTGCTGTGTTTGGATGCTCTAACTCCGACGTAAAACCTTTCTGCAAAGAAAAGAACATTTCCTTTCATCGATTTCCACTTCGAGCGCAAATGATGAAGCACTGCATGTCGTCAACTCTAAACTGAATGTCAGTGACAAATCGCTCTGTAATCATTATTGCACGAGTGTGCTATGTTCAAAACATCACAATATCCCGAAATGTTCTCTATACCTTGACAGTGCCCCAGTTTTTACTATTTAAAAAAAAGTTTTTATATTGATTTCATTGTATAACATAGAATGAATTCTATGACATAGAATGAATTCTATAGCATATAATGGATAGTATAACATAGAATGAATAAGATGACATAGAATGATTTCTATGACATAGAATGAATTCTATAATATAGAATGAATTATATAGCATAGAATGAATTCTATGACATAGAATTCATTCTGTAACATAAAATTCATTCTATGCTATAGAATAAATTCTATGTCATAGAATTCATTCTATGCTATATAATTCATTCTATGTTATAGAATTCATTCTATGTCATAGAATTCATTCTATGTCATAGAATTCATTCTATGTCATCTTATTCATTCTATGTTATACTATTCATTCTATGCCTATAGAATTCATTCTATGTCATAGAATGAATTCTATGTCATAGAATTCATTCTATGCTATAAAATTCATTCTATGCATATAGAATTCATTCTTTATTATAGAATTCATTCTATGTTATACAATTTATTCTATGCACATAGAATTCATTTTATGTCATATAATTTATTTTATGTTAAAGAATTCATTCTATGTTATAGAATGAATTCTATGCGTATAGAAATAATTCTATGTCATGCAATTTATTTTATTTTAAAGAATTCATTCTATGTTATAGAATTCATTCTTTGTAATAGAATTCATTCTATGTTATAGAATATAATTCTATGCATACAAGTGCATTCTATAATATAGAATTGTATTACATACATAGAATATTATTCTCTATTATAAAATGTCATTCTATACATAGAATTGTATTATGGACATAGAATTTTACACTATATTATAGAATGTTATTCTATACAAAGAATTTTATTCTATGACTTACAATATTGGTTTCTTTTTTATAAATGGAATTTCAACTAATGAATGCTTTTTGTGTGTATAGAATGCTTTCTATGTGCATAGAATTTATTCTATGTATAGAATGGTCACATAGAATAAATGGACACATGGCGCCCCATACTAGGGCTTCCTATGATGTTATTATTTAGCAATGTAGGCATTTTTTATGTATGTGTTTTGTTAATAATTAATAATGATGTTTGTATTCTATTTTGTTTTTGTAAACGGGGGTTCGATAAATTAGAGTACAGCCTCATTGTCTCCTGCTTGGGATGCCTTTATTGTAAAGCGACTGGCTGGTGGAGAGCGTTCAGTTTTACCACTAGGGTTGTTTCAGCAGATCTTTTATGAGGATCGGGGTTGTCCGGTCCTGATTTGGCTCGGAAGAGTCCGCTGGACCTAAAGCAATAATCATGTAAGGTAATGTAATGAAATATGCAGGCTCACGCTTTAAAGTAAAAAACACTTCTAAATGTATCCATGCACAGGCGATTTGCAATAGGATTGGCGCAAACGCAGAACAGCCATGTTTACAATCCTGCGCTGCGCACCGCTGACACTCCTTCCTGTCTGGCATGGAATTAAATCATTTTCTTTCTTTTTTTTTCTTTTTTTAATGCGCAATGAAACATGTCTGCAAAGATAAGGAGTAGAACAACTCAGCTCAGCACAAGGAACTGAATATTCTATAATAGCGTGGTGATTGGCCCTGCTTATGAAACAGCGAATCTGTGATTCCTGTAGCTGGATCGGGCATGCGTCATATTGTCTAATAGTTGTAATCACATATTGTCTAATATCGTCTGGCGCGAACAGACGTAAAATTAAACTCCTGAACTGAATTGGTCTGAATTGAATACATTTAATGTGCTTTTAGCACTGTGGGTGGGTAGTCAATGAACGGAATAGCCTTAAAAATACAACACAAAACAAGAAAACGACCTCGGCATGGTAGTATATTGTTACTATTACAGTTATTACCACAAGTGACCAATCCTTCATAAACCTGGCCAACAAAAAGTATTATTTCCAGTACTATCTGCCCTAATTGGTTAACAAAATGTTAATAACTTGATAACTGTTAATAATTCATTTTAAACAATAACTAAGCATACTGCTACTACTACTATTACTATTACTACTACTACTACTACTACTACTATACTACTACTACTACTACTACTACTACTACTACTACTACTACTATCTAAGGGTATTTATATAGCGCTTTTTTTCCTGATGATAGATCAGTTCTCTCAGTTATCTACAGCACCAACAACATCTATATCATGTGTTTGTAGACTTCAAGAAGCGTTTGACCGAGTCTGGCATGCAGCTCTGTGGGTAACCGTGAGAGTGTACAACATCAGCCCTAAATTATTGAAGTCATCCAAAACCTGTATGACAAGGCTACCAGTGCAGTCCTCCACAACAATGCTGGTTCAGAACAGCAATCGGCGTGCGTCAAGTATGCCTACACTCTCTAACACTCTTCAGCATATTCCTATAGCGCATCATGTCAGATATCCTTGCAGATCACGAAGGCACAGTCAGCATAGGTGTAGAGCAAGCTCCAACCTCCGTTTTTGCGGATGACATAGATAGATTAGCTGGAGAGGAACAAGAATTTTACCAGCTGGTACAGAGATTGGACACCACTTCCAGAAGCTTTGGAATGAAAATAAATGCAGAGAAGACCAAATGATGATAACAACACCAATGGCATCAACAGGGACATCAATGTCCAAGGTCATTCGGTCAACACAGTGCATAGCTTCAAGTATTTAGGAGCCATTGTAGGCTATCATACAATGGACCTCGACAGGTTCGCACAAACACTTGCAGCCCTGACAAGGTTGAAGCCCATTTGAAAAGAAAGGCCTATAGTCTACACTCCAAAGCAAGGCTGCTGCGCTCCCTTATCATCTCCATCTTCTTATACGCTTGCGAAACATGGACCCTTACAGCAGATCTACAACGAAGAATACAAAGCATGGAGATGAAGTGCTACAGAAGACTTCTGGGCATTTCCTAAAACCAGCACATCACTAAGAACCATCCTGCAAGGCAAGTGCAAGGAGGCAGAAGAAGAGGGAGACAGAAAAAGGAGGTGGGAGGACACCATTCGAGAATGGACTGGCTTGACAGCGAAGTCATGAGGGTTGCTGTGGACAGGGAAAGATGGAGTGCGCTGGTTAAACGATCATCTGTGGTGCCACAAAGATCTTCCAGTTACGAGATAGGATAGGATAGGATAGGATAGATCAGTTCAAAGCGCAGATAATTTGTTTTTGGTGCGTGTGTGTATGTGTGTTTGTGTATGCGTGTGTGTGTGTGTGATTTTATCAAATAAGTATCTTTTTGTTTCTCTCTCTCTCTCTCTCTCTCTCTCTCTCTCTCTCTCTCTCTCTCTCTCTCTCTCTCTCTCTCTCTTCCTCCTCTTCTCTCATTGCTCTCCTCTAAGAATCCATGTATCTCTCTCCCTCACTCTCTCCTCTCTCTCTCTTTCTCTCGCTGGTATTCTCTCTCTCTTTCACTCTCTCTCACTCTCACACTCTCTCTCTCTTTCTCTCTCTCTCTGCTTGTGTTTGCGTTTATCAGTGTTATGCTTTTGTGTTGTGCGTTTTCTCTTTGTCTCTTCTTGAGATAGTGTGTGTGTGTGTGTGTGTGTGTCTGTGTGTGTGCCTGTGTGTGTGCGCCTGTGTGTGTCTGTTTCTATGAGCCTGTGTGTGTGTGTCTGTGTGTGTGCCTGTGTGTGTCTTTGTATACAGACAGGTACGACTGGACAGAGCACCTGCAGATTGAAGGCAGTTTTACTGCAGTTGCTCGCCGGACGCCGTCTACATTAAATCTGTTGGCTGCTGGGGCCTTAAGAGAGACGGAAGGAAATAAAAACACAGAAGAAAGAAAAGAAAGATGTTAACAAAAAGAAAGAAGGAAACAATGGAGTTTTTTTTAATGAAGTGTACAAAAATAAAGACAGCGTGATGTAAGGAAGGAAGAAAAATTTAAGGAAGGAAAAGACAGGTAACAGGAAAATCAGTTAAGGTTTATGCTGTTCCAGCCAGCAACTTGCTTATTAACATTGACAGGAATTATAACCAGCAGTTGAACATTGCTGTATAATATATAAACATTGCTTTATAATATATAAACATTGCTTTATAATATATAAACATTGCTTTATAATATATAAACATTGCTTTATAATATATAAACATTGCTGTATAATATATAAACATTGCTTTATAATATATAAACATTGCTTTATAATATATAAACATTGCTTTATAATATATAAACATTGCTTTATAATATATAAACATTGCTTTATAATATATAAACATTGCTTTATAATATATAAACATTGCTTTATAATATATAAACATTGCTTTATAATATATAAACATTGCTTTATAATATATAAACATTGCTTTATAATATATAAGCATTGCTTTATAATATATAAACATTGCTTTATTATATATAAACATTGCTTTATAATATATAAACATTGCTTTATAATATATAAACATTGCTTTATAATATATAAACATTGCTTTATAATATATAAACATTGCTTTATAATATATAAACATTGCTTTATAATATATAAACATTGCTTTATAATATATAAACATTGCTTTATAATATAGAAACATTGCTTTATAATATATAAACATTGCTTTATAATATATAAACATTGCTTTATAATATATAAACATTGCTTTATAATATATAAACATTGCTTTATAATATATAAACATTGCTTTATAATATATAAACATTGCTTTATAATATATAAACATTGAAATGGAAGAAGCCTGAATGAAGTCTTCAAGAAAAAAAACATCTTCGTGCGAAAGAAAGAAAAAAAGTATTCACAATTAGGCTGGTAGGCAACACAATTGAGAAGGAACCTGACTTTTGGAAAGAGAATTCGTTGCCACAAATCGTTCTGAAATCTAGGGTTGCAGTGTAGTTGTTTTATTCGTAGAACTAGGTTTTGCTTAGAAAGTGACTGCTGGCGAGGTGAACAACAAATGGGGTCGAGGTCGCGTCGAAGGACACGGCCTGACTACAAATGGACGATTAGAACCAAGGCTGGACTGCAGTTAAAGCCATCATTTCGAACTAAAGTTAGGACTTGAAAAGTAATTCAGGATAATTCCTATGTGGGTTACGCTAACGCACTCACTCACACATACACACGCGCGCGCGCACACACACTCTCCCCCTGTCTCTGTTCTTCTTTCTCTCTTCCCTCTGCCTGCTTCTTATTGTTATGATTATTACCACTTTCATCAATTTTCAGCAAATCGTTATTATTATTATTATTATTATTATTATTATTATTATTATTATTATTATTATTATTATTATTATTATTATTATTATTATTATTATTAAATCATAATCATCATCACCATCATTATTATTATTATCATTATTATTATTTTGATTATTATTACGAGTATTATGATTAGGTTAGACCATTGACAGACATTTCCAAAACCCGACAGTGGGGGAAAGAATAAAGATTGTCTTAGTTAAGGAACTTTGTTGACAAGTAGCGGAAATTGGTCTGGAGAGTTAGCGATGTTTAAAAATCCCAGCATAGACAAGACTCTTAACTGAAGTCATTTGTTAGACGTCCGCCTCAGTAAAAAACGATGTCCCATGTTTGTGTAAATACTATCCTTGACCTCACAGTTTGACTTTGTTGAAATGTGCGGCTTTAAATTACCACTGTTTCTATCCTTCTCGTTTATTCTTTCTCGCTCCTAATCTCTTCTATCAATCTACTATCTTCCATCTTCTTCGCAAGACCAGTCCTCTACCTTTTTTTTTTCTTCTTGAAAACTCTCCCAAAACTCCTGCTATGTGTATTGGGTCTGTTGGGTCAGCTTGGGGATATTGGACGCTTTCTGCCAAATGGTAATTAGGGCTTTCTATGGTATTATTATTTAGCAGTTTAGGGATTTTATATTATGTATTTTGTTAATATTGTATAATGATGTTTATATTCTAGTTTGTTTTTGTAAACGGGGGTTCGATAAATTAAAGTACGATCTCAGCGCCCCCTGGGTGGGATGCCTTTATTTTAAAGGCTGGTGAAGTTCCTTCAGTGTTACCATTGGGGTTGTTTCAGCAGATCTTTTATACAGAGCAGGGATGAGTCCTCTTCAGCCAAGTTGTGGTCCTGATTGAGCTCTTTACAGTCCGCTGGACCCTAGAAACAATGATTAACTAACCAGGAACCGGAAAAGGATGCCTCGTTTCTAAAATGTTTTCCGTGATCTCACTATTTGACCTTTTAGCTATCTACTAAGTACAAAATTAATATTCTTTTGTAGTGTATGCCTATGTTCGTCGCCATCCCGCATATCACTAGGCGTTACAAACGAGGAAACAAAGTCACAAAGGTTCGTAGAACTTTTCTTCAGTAGTAAAAAGCCTGCCCCAGGTTTTCCATAAACCAACATTACTTTATTATTGGAAATTTGGACAGCCTGACGAGTTACAAAACATTTTTTGTATAAAGTAGCAAAATTTGACCGAAAAAACAAAAACAAATTTTTTTGCTCGAAAACAATTATTTGCAACAAGATTTGCCCGAAAAAACAACAACAAAAAATTCTACAAAGCCCATTTTGTCTACAAAGACTCACCGCCCCCTCTCCTCCCCTCCCCTCGCCCCCTCAACCCCAAATTAGATGTATGATTTGTTTACAAATAACAAATACTCTATGTAGCGTGAGGATGCATCATTAAAAAGAAATATCTTTCCCTTCTCCAACCTCACAGTTTTGACATCTTAGCAGACTGATAAAATTTGTTGTGAAAAAATAATTTTAAAAAAATATGTTCGCGTTTGTCCGTGAACCTAGTTTAAACTTTGTTAAGAGTGTGACCAACACTTGAAGTAGAGCAAAAGCGCCATCTCCGTTAAACTAGTTTAAACTTTTAAGAGAAAAGTGGGAAAATGGCAAAATAACATAAATAACATAAAATGTGCTTGGGTTAATGCGCGACCCCCCAACGGGCCTAACGAGTTAAGTTATAATTATTGTCAGGCAGTCAAGTCAAATCAAGTCAATGAATTTTTATTGCCCACAATAGAGATTTCATGGATCATGGAGGAAACAAGTCTTAATGAGTGTGTGTGTGTATGTGTGTGTGCGTTTGGGTGTTCGTTGGTGTGTGTGTGGGGTGTGTGTGTGTGTGTGTGTGTGTTCGTGTTATATCATCTTCAATGCAATAACAAGTTTTAGTACAATGTCATTATTTTTTTTAAATGCTTGGATTTTATACTTTTGGTTCTGTTTATAAATTAGTTTTGTGACTCGTTTGTACTATCAGTTATTGTAAACTTTGTGTTATTTATATGTTGTAGGTCTGTGTGTAACCGATGTACCTATTTTGTCTGAACTGTTTTCAATGGCTGTCTCGTGGTGGTTGACTATAGCGCACAAGTATATCAACTAACAAGTTAGCATCTCCCTTCTATGTCTCTGTCGACGTGCGCGTACAACCGGTTGCTTCCCTTTACATGCTTTGCGCTCCATAGCGTCGTCGGCCTAAAATAATTTTTTTAGAAACTTCAAAACCCAGGGGAGTTATGGGTAGGGAAATCATTTTCTGAAATGACGTCGGCAGGACTCTTCGCGATTAGTGCATGGCATACGAGACACACGCAAAATGGCGTCACAAGAAGATTGGTTAGATCTGAATTCGTCTAATTTGACCTCGCATGCTGCTAAAAAAAAATGTAATTTGAATTTGCTTTCACAAATCAAAAGAGAGCGAGACCACAACAAAGTACAACGAGCCAAGGCGACGCAAACACTCAAGGCCGACAGAACAAAAAGCACACAAAATACAAGAGGTAAGTACCCGTGACCATACAGTCAATAAAGTAGGCCTAACCACCATTGCAAAATAGGATTGATCATCACCATGATTGAATTTTTCCACCCCACCTTCCAATCGGTACGGAATCGAGCATATGCTCAAATCATCATATCTTTGACAGAACTTGCATGTGCATTATAGAGTGTGATGCAAGCGATAAATGAACCATCACATCGAAGCGACTCACGATCGCCTGCACTGAGCTCACATATATGTGTGCATGTTTCTATAAATCCATCGTGTTCTCCTTCGATAATTGAGCAAAGCCTTTGTTCACTACCAAAACTATGCAGTTCCTCTCCCAACTTTCGTTTAATTTCAGCCAGCACATCTTCGCGAAAAATGGCGACCATGACTTCAACCGTAGCTAGTTATCAGTTACTTCCCTTGAACAGATTTCCCAGAATTCTCTATTCTATTTTTAGGTTTGGGATAGCTTGTGGATAAAACCAAGGGCAACGGGACCACCGCACGTCGACTGGGGGCAATACGAGATACTAACTTGTTAGTTGATATACTTGTGCTATAGCGTTAATGTTTAGATTTCATACATGTACGTATTATTTCCACCCTCTCCCCCATCTGCTTATAATCCATATTTCATGTTTATGACGTTAACCTGCCAATGTGTGAGTGTGTGTACATGCGTATGAGTGCTTTGAGCAGACATTTGTGGGAAATTGCGTTTATAATAATAATAATAATAATAATAATAATAATAATAATAATAATAATAATAATAATAATAATAATAAGAGTAATAAGAATAATAAGAATCCTATCCCTATCCTATCCCGTAACTCTGAGGTCGTTGGGGCATCACAGATGATCGTTTAACCAGCGTATTCCATCTTTCTCGGTACCCCTTGGGGTCATGAGCAATCTTGTCACTGTAGATTGTTCTAACCTATAAAGGGAACAGTGAAAGCCCCAGTTGAAAACCTGTCTTGCCTTTGTAGGCATGACTAATTCACTGCGGCAACAGTTCCCCCCGTTGGAGTGCCGGGGGTTTCAGTATAAATAGTATCCCCACTTTCTGGAAATTTAGTGCTTTAAATTCCCACTGTCGCTGTCTTCAGCATTTGCTCTTTCCCATTCCTGATCTGTCCTATCACTCTGCTATACTTTCTTCTTCTTCGCTAGATCAATGACCTACCTTTTTTCTTGAAAACTCTTCCTGGACAAGACTCCTTGTTTGTGTATGAGGTCTGTTGGATCAGCTTGGGAGTGTTGGACGCTTTCTGCCGGGTGGTCACTAGGGCTTCCTATGATTGTATTATTTCGCACTATAGGCATTTTATATGTATGTGTTTTGTTGATGATTTATAATGATGGTTGTATTCTATTTTGTTTTTGTAACCGGGGTGTTCGCGTAGTTGAGGTCAACCCTCAGCCGTCCCCCGCGTGGGATGTCTTTATTGTGAAGTGACTGGCCGGTGGAGGGCATTCAATTTTCCCACTAGGGTTGTTTCGGCAGATCTTTTATGCGGATCGGGGGTTGTCCGGTCCTGATTTGGCTCGGAAGAGTCCGCTGGACCTAAAGCAACAATAAATCAATCAATCAATCAATCTTTCTCGGTCCTCTTCAACCCTCATGGCTTCGCTCAGTGTCAAGTCAGTGCATTCTCGAATGTTGTCCTCCCACCTCCTTTTTCGGTCTCCCTCTTCTTCTACCTCCTTGCACTGTGCCTTCCAGGATGGTCTTTGCTAGGCCTGATGATCTGGTGATGTGACCGTACCATCAAAGTTTCCGTCTGTTCACCACTGTGAGCAGGTCATCGTGTGGTCCAATGGCATGTGTGATGGTCTGTGGGACTTCGTCTTGGTGACTTGCTGGATATAGGAAATGCCCAGAAGTCTTCTGTAGCACCTCTTCTCCATGCTTTGTATTCTTCGTTGCGGATCTGCTGTGAGGGTCCATGTTTCGAAGCGCATAGGAAGATGGAGATGACAAGGGATCGCAGCAGTCTTATTTTATAATAATAAAAATAAAAAAAATTAAATTAATAATAATAATAATAATAATAATAATAATAATAATAATAATAATAATAATAATAATAATAATAAGTAGTAGTAGTAGTAGTAGTAGTAGTAGTAGTAGTAGTAGTAGTAGTAGTAGTAGTAGTAGTAGTAATCAGAGTTTCCGTTGGAACCAAAATCTGTTAATTATATTGCCACTTATGTATTTCCTGTGGTGGAAGCTTGGTACCCCTGGGATGAAAAAAAATCCCAGCATATTCCTCTGCGACTGTTTCAGTTAATGGGCGAAGTTACTACATCCAATAATTTGTAGAACCAGAACCGCCATCACTTAAAAAAAAAACAAAAAAAAAAAACCCATAAAGTTGGGGTTTTTTTGTTTTGTTTTTTGCGCTTTTTTTGTCTCCTGTCATGGAGATTGTCGCCGAGACAAGAACAGCGCGTTGACAGAAGTCTGTCAGTGGTTGGCGATGTTCTAAAATCTGGGATTCCAAACTTCCTGTCATAAATTGAAATCAATCCACCGCTAATACAGCCCGCATCTTTATCATTTCTGTTTTTAATTTTAATTTCTTGCTACTATTTTTTTAATTCTTTTTTTTTGGGGGGGGGGAGTGAGGGTGTAGGGTGGGACGGGAGCAGGAGGGTGAAAAGAGTGGAGGGTGCGGTAGGGGAGGGGGGACATTTGTTTTAATTTTTTCTGTATAATAAAAATTATATTTTATACCTCTTTTCTTTCTTCGTTTTCTGATAATTCATTATTTTCGTCTCCTTGCTCTTTTTTTTTAAAATCTCATTTTTTTTAAAAATTACTTTTTTTTTCTTTTTTTTTTTCTGTTCTCTTTTTGTCCCGTTATTTTCTTTCGTTTTATTTATTTACTTCTGTTCTTTTCTTTTTCGTTTTCCTTCTTTTATTTCTTTCGATTACTTCCTCTGTCATAAATTCATCTTTGACTTATATTTCTTCTTCTGTTCTCTCTCTCGCTCTCTCTCTCTCTCTCTCGCTCTCTCTCTCTCTCTCTCTCTCTCTCTCTCTCTCTCTCTCTCATTACCTGTTTTAAGTCTTTGGGAAGCGTTTAATTTTTTTAATTCTATTTATGATTTTTAGTCCAGTTGAGTTACTCAATTGGTTACGCGTACTAGTGAATATAGTACTTAATTATAACGCGCTTTTTACTGTACCACTGCCGACAAGGTTAATACGTAATGATAGTGTTGAGTGTTGTTTTATTTTCTTCTCTCTGAAACTTTGATTGGCAATAACGTGTGTGACCAACTGTCTTCTTGCTTGTTTCATTGATTCCCTCTCTTTCTGTTTCTCACTATTTTCTTTCCTTTCTTTTCTTTCATTTTCTTTTCTTTCCTTTTCTTTTCTTTTCTTTCTTTTTTTTCTTTCTTTCTTGTCTTGTCTTGTCTTGTTTTTCTTTCATTCCTCTCTTTTTTCCTTTACTCACTTTCTCTCATTCACGATTTCTTTCTTTCTTTCTATTTTTCTTTCATTCTTTCTTTTCTTTTCTGTTCTTTTTTGTTTGTTTGTTTGTTTTTCTTGTTGCTGTTGTTGTTGCTGTCGTTGTTGTTGTTGTTGTTGTTGTTGTTGTTGTTGTTCTTCTTCTTCTTCTTCTTCTTCTTCTTCTTTTTCTTCTTCTTCTTCTTCTTCTTCTTCTTCTTCTTCTTCTTCTTCTTCTTCTTCTTTCTTCTTCTTCTTCTTCTTCTTCTTCTTCTTCTTCTTCTTCTTCTTCTTCTTCTTCTTCTTCTTCTTCTTCTCCTTCTTCTTCTTCTTTCTTCTTCTTCTTCTTCTTCTTCTTCTTCTTCTTCTTCTTCTTCTTCTTCTTCTTCTTCTTCTTCTGCTGCTGCTGCTGCTGCTTTTGCTTGTGTGTGTTTGTGTTGTTGTTGGTGGTGTTATGTTATAAAAGTGGCAAGGAAATGTAAGTCAGTCCTTGCAAATTAGTGATGCTTTGGTGGAAAGCAAGGTTTGTGTACGGTACTGGTAGTTATAGACTTTAAACATGATATGGCAGATGCGTATCACTCGCGACCGTCCCTTCCCCCACCTTTCCCAATGCGTGTCTGTGTGTGTCTGCGCGCCTGTGGCGGGTGTGTTTGCAAGGGCGAATGACCATAAAGCAATAAACTCTCAAAGTCTCTCTCTCTCTCTCTCTCTCTCACACACACACACACACGCTCTCTCTCTCTCTCTCTCTCTCTCTCTCTCTCTCTCTCTCTCTCTCTCTCTCTCTCTCTCTCTCTCTCTCTCTCTCTCTCTCTCTCTCTCTCTCTCTCTCTCTCTCTCCCCCTCATATTAAACTTGATGGCGTTGCCTCCCACCCTGTGTTGGTATTATAAGTAAGTGAGATAAAAGTAGGAAATAATTTATGATGATGGCGGTGATGATGATGATGATGATATTGGTGATGATGACGATGATGATGATGATGATGATGATGATATTGATGATGATGACGATGATGACGATGATACGAATACGAATACGAATACGAATACGAATCTTTATTGTCCATAGTTAAAATACAATAACATGGAAATTTGTCTTTAGTAGCACAAAGACTAAGACAGAAAGATTAAAAACTAAAAGAAATATTAACAGTTTTTGTTATATAAAACATTAATTAAGACAATCAGATCATACGCATGACAAATAGCTGACTTCATTGCACAACTCACATCATATTACATTACATAAAACATTAATTAAGACAATCATACGCATGACAAATAGCTGACTTCATTGCACAACTCACATCATATTACATTACATCATCACAGTACACAGAAGACAAATGTAGCCATTGTAGGTAACTGGGGGTATTACAGTTTGCTTAAATTTAAGATGCGGATTGCACTTGGTACATAAGAGTGGCCATACAAGTTTCTTTTCCAGGCCGGGGTTCTAAACCTCCGACCTGAGGGCAACAGTTCAAATGATCTACACATGGGATGACTGTTATCAGACATGATCTTCTAGCTTTACTTTTTACCAAATCTTTATATATTTCTGTTATTGGCTTTTGTGTCTTTCCTATCACTCTGCTAGCTAGGTTTACAATGCGGTTGAGTCTGATCCTGTCTCTAACGCCAAGATTTCCGAACCAGGTAACAATGTTAAAGCATAGAATACTTTCTACTAGAGATCTGTAAACTATTTCTAAGATATGTACATTGACCCCAAAATTTTTCAACTTTCTTACTAGATACATCCTTTGATTGGCCTTTTTGCAAATAAAACCAACATGATCACTGAACTTCAAGTTCTTGTCTAAAACCGTCCCTAAATACTTAAAAGTTTCAACCTGTTCTACATTTTCAGATGCAATTTTCAGGGGGCGAAGCAGGGCAGGATCTCTCGCACGGTGTTCTTCAAAGCAAATTTCTTTAGTTTTAGTTACGTTTAGCTTTAAATAACTGTCACTGAACCAGGTAAGAAGCGTACAAGTAAAATCGAAGTATTGCGAGAGAGATTGTTCATCTTTCAGCCTGCCTATTAGAGCCATATCATCCGCAAACTTTATCAAAGTAAAAATGCTGGTGTCGCACGTCAGTTCGTTGGTGTAGAGAGAAAACAAAACCGGCGAGAGGACACAGCCCTGCGGCGCCCCAGTGTTTACAATAATCTCGTCGGACAAGATACCGTCAATACTGACTCTCTGTGGCCTATCGCGGAGAAAGGAACGAATCCAGAGAACGAGTCCTGGACTAACGTCAAGGTCAAGAAGACGCTTGATTAGTAAGTGGGGTTGAAGCGTATTAAATGCAGAACTGAAATCCATCATAAGGCACCGGACAAAAGTACCTGAGGTATCAAGGTGTCTAGAAACAGAATCAAGTAAGGTCAAGGTTGCGTCCTCTACCCCGCGTTTTGCCTTGTAAGCAAACTGCAGAGGGTCCATGCGATTTGCCACTGAGGTAGTCAGCTGTCTACAGAGCAGTTTTTCCATGCATTTACAAACCACCGAGGTCAAGGCGACAGGCCTAAAATCATTCATTTCTCTGGCATTTGGCTTTTTAGCAACTGGTATTACAGTAGAGGTGCGCCATGATCTTGGGACAAAATGATAATTCATTAAAAGTTGAAAAAGGCGAGTAAAAACACAAGATAACTGACTAGAACATTCCTTTAAAACTTTACCCCCCACCCTGTCAGGACCACACGCCTTGCGAGGATTGACATTTGAAAGAACCTTTTTAACATCATTTTCGTTAATGGTAATGTTATTTGGAATGGTAAGCAGAGGCAGACAAACATCCTCAACTTCCTGTGAAAAATCATGTTCATCAAAACGAGCATAAAATTTGTTTAAATCATTTGAAAGTGAAACAGGATCGTCATTTTTAACACCTTGCTTTTGTACTTTCCTCCCCATCATTGTATTCAACCCATCCCATGCCCCCTTTCCATTCCCTTCTATCAATTTTTCTTGCACCTTATCTTTGTATTCTTTTTTGCTCTTTGCAATTTTCCAACGAAATTCTTTTTCTATTTTTTTCACTTTTGCCATATCTCCCTCAACAAATGCTTTCTTTTTTTCGCCCAGAATTCGTTTCATATCGGCATTTATCCAAGGTTTAGAATTTGAATAGATTTTTACTGTCTTTTTAGAGACAACATTTTCTTCACAAAAAGTAACATATGATGTAATAGAATCTGAAATGGTATCTATATTATCCTCGTTTTCAAAGAAAACATCCCAGTCCGTTATCTCAAAACAACCCCTCAAAGTTTCTGCTGTCACATGATCCCATTTGTTTATTACACATGTCCTTGGCCCCTCCCTCTTTACTAGTTGTCTATATTTAGGTAGTAGATGAACGACACAGTGATCGGATTTTCCTAGTGGTGGTGAGTAGCGATCTGCGTACGCATCAAGAATGTTCACGTAGCATTTATCTAGAACGTTGCCTTTCGCATGTGTTGATTTTGTTACACACTGCTGAAGCTGCGGCAGATGTTTTGAGACGTCACACGTGTTGAAGTCGCCTAACAACAGCACAGGCTGATCAGCTGATCGGGTGAGCGCCGAGTTATAGGACTCGGCTATGCGCTCTGCTGCTGCTTCGTCGTTCGGGCCTGGCACATACACAAGTATAACAGACACCTGTGTAAATTCGATGATGATGAAGATGATGATGATGATGATGTGCTTGGCTATATTTATGCATGTATGTGGGCATGTATTATGTCTGGGCGTGCACGTTGGTGCTTGTGATTACGAATGTGTGTGTGCGTGTATGTGTGTGTGTGTGTTTGTGTTTGTGTGTGAGGCGAAAGAACGAACGTTCGAACCCGAAACCAAAAAAAACCAAAGTAGCCAAAGGAAAGAACGAATAAAGATGAAACATACGTAGTCTATATTAATTACAAAATAATATCAATAATGTGGGGGTTTTTTGGATAAAAATTGTAAGTGTTGGTATTTTTTGTTTCCGTTCGAAACACAATCCTTTTTGTATAGGAAAGGACGCATATTAATTAAAAGACATTTCACAATTTCGATTTTATTTTGTTCTCCGGATGGCAATTAATTTTCAAAGGATTCGCACCAAGATTCTCTTTCCTCTCCTCCACCTCCCCTCCCCCCTACTCCTCAACTTTTCTATGAAAAAATACATGAAGAGATAAACGTGGGAACAAATAATGTATGTGAAGATTGGCGATGTTCCCTACAGTAAGGCGTCTGAGAACGTGTAGAGGGCAATTAGAAGGGAAGCAGAAAAGGGTCAAGAGAAGGGGGATGAAAGGAGAAGGATGAACACGGGGAGGGAAAGGCGGAGCAGGAGGAGGAGGAGAAGGATACCAGACCGGAAGATGGAATGAGAAAAATAAATTAAATAACAGGCGGCTGCAACTGAGCAATAAAAACAGCGAACGGTTTAAAGAGAAGAAAGATGTTGAAGAAGAAGAAGAAGAAGAAGAAGAAGAAGAAGAAGAAGAAGAAGAAGAAGAAGAAGAAGAAGAAGAAGAAGAAGAATTTTAAAACGAATAAGTACAAGAAATACACGTACCTATTTTGTCCTATCCTATCCTGTAACTCGAAGGTGGTAGGCGCACCACAGATGATCGTTTAACCAGCGTACGCCATCTTTCTCTGTCCTCAGCAGCCCTCATGGCTTCACTCGGCGCTGAAAACTTGGGCATTGGAGACTAGTGTTCTTGCCCATTGGTAATAGGCCACTGGAAAGGGAGCGTTGGGTGGGTGTGAAATATGGAAAGAAAAACAAAACAAAAAAAAGAATGAAAAAAAGAAAGAAACTGAAAATTGAAAGAAGGACGGTAAGAATTAATAAAGAGAGAGAACAACGCGGGAATAGAAAGAAAGAAAGAAAGTAAAAAAAAAAAACGAAAAAATTGAAAGAAAGACGGAAAGAAATAATAAAGAAAAGAAGAAAGTGAGAATAGAAAGAAACGAAACGAAACGAAAATTGAAAGGACGGAAATAAATAATGAAGAAGAAAAGAAAGCGAGAATAGAAAGAAAGAAAGAAAGAAAGAAAGATTGAAAGTAAGAAAGAAACAAAAAATTGAAAGAAGGACGGAAATAAATAATGAAGAAGAGAAGAAAGCGATAATATAAAGAAAGAAAGACAGAAGGAAATGGAAAATTGAAAGAAGAACGGGAAAAAAAATTATGAAAAAGAGAACAAAGCTAGAATAGAAAGAACGAAGGAATGGGAAAAAATAAAGAAAGAAAGAAACGGAAAATTGAAAGAAGAACGGAAAATAATGAAAAAGAAAGGAAAATGAAAATAAAAAGAACGAAAGAAAGAAAAAAACAAATCAAAACAACCGAAAAAAATAGAAGAATTGCGGGTAGGAGAAAGAAAAATACAAAGGAATTAAATTTAAAAAAAAAATTTAAACGAA
>CM072513.1:96807746-96851447 GCA_036898135.1 Oncomelania hupensis | reverse complement strand
ACACAGGTGTCTGTTATACTTGTGTATGTGCCAGGCCCGAACGACGAAGCAGCAGCAGAGCGCATAGCCGAGTCCTATAACTCGGCGCTCACCCGATCAGCTGATCAGCCTGTGCTGTTGTTAGGCGACTTCAACACGTGTGACGTCTCAAAACATTTGCCGCAGCTTCAGCAGTGTGTAACAAAATCAACACATGCGAAAGGCAACGTTCTAGATAAATGCTACGTGAACATTCTTGATGCGTACGCAGATCGCTACTCACCACCACTAGGAAAATCCGATCACTGTGTCATTCATCTACTACCTAAATATAGACAACTATTAAAGAGGGAGGGGCCAAGGACATGTGTAATAAACAAATGGGATCATGTGACAGCAGAAACTTTGAGGGATTGTTTTGAGATAACGGACTGGGATGTTTTCTTTGAAAACGAGGATAATATAGATACAATTTCAGATTCTATTACATCATATGTTACTTTTTGTGAAGAAAATGTTGTCTCTAAAAAGACAGTAAAAATCTATTCAAATTCTAAACCTTGGATAAATGCCGATATGAAACGAATTCTGGGTGAAAAAAAGAAAGCATTTGTTGAGGGAGATATGGCAAAAGTGAAAAAAAATAGAAAAAGAATTTCGTTGGAAAATTGCAAAGAGCAAAAAAGAATACAAAGATAAGGTGCAAGAAAAATTGACAGAAGGGAATGGAAAGGGGGCATGGGATGGGTTGAATACAATGATGGGGAGGAAAGTACAAAAGCAAGGTGTTAAAAATGACGATCCTGTTTCACTTTCAAATGATTTAAACAAATTTTATGCTCGTTTTGATGAACATGATTTTTTCACAGGAAGTTGAGGATGTTTGTCTGCCTCTGCTTACCATTCCAAATAACATTACCATTAACGAAAATGATGTTAAAAAGGTTCTTTCAAATGTCAATCCTCGCAAGGCTTGTGGTCCTGACAGGGTGGGGGGTAAAGTTTTAAAAGGAATGTTCTAGTCAGTTATCTTGTGTTTTTACTCGCCTTTTTCAACTTTTAATGAATTATCATTTTGTCCCAAGATCATGGCGCACCTCTACTGTAATACCAGTTGCTAAAAAGCCAAATGCCAGAGAAATGAATGATTTTAGGCCTGTCGCCTTGACCTCGGTGGTTTGTAAATGCATGGAAAAACTGCTCTGTAGACAGCTGACTACCTCAGTGGCAAATCGCATGGACCCTCTGCAGTTTGCTTACAAGGCAAAACGCGGGGTAGAGGACGCAACCTTGACCTTACTTGATTCTGTTTCTAGACACCTTGATACCTCAGGTACTTTTGTCCGGTGCCTTATGATGGATTTCAGTTCTGCATTTAATACGCTTCAACCCCACTTACTAATCAAGCGTCTTCTTGACCTTGACGTTAGTCCAGGACTCGTTCTCTGGATTCGTTCCTTTCTCCGCGATAGGCCACAGAGGGTCAGTATTGACGGTATCTTGTCCGACGAGATTATTGTAAACACTGGGGCGCCGCAGGGCTGTGTCCTCTCGCCGGTTTTGTTTTCTCTCTACACCAACGAACTGACGTGCGACACCAGCATTTTTACTTTGATAAAGTTTGCGGATGATATGGCTCTAATAGGCAGGCTGAAAGATGAACAATCTCTCTCGCAATACTTCGATTTTACTTGTACGCTTCTTACCTGGTTCAGTGACAGTTATTTAAAGCTAAACGTAACTAAAACTAAAGAAATTTGCTTTGAAGAACACCGTGCGAGAGATCCTGCCCTGCTTCGCCCCTGAAAATTGCATCTGAAAATGTAGAACAGGTTGAAACTTTTAAGTATTTAGGGACGGTTTTAGACAAGAACTTGAAGTTCAGTGATCATGTTGGTTTTATTTGCAAAAAGGCCAATCAAAGGATGTATCTAGTAAGAAAGTTGAAAAATTTTGGGGTCAATGTACATATCTTAGAAATAGTTTACAGATCTCTAGTAGAAAGTATTCTATGCTTTAACATTGTTACCTGGTTCGGAAATCTTGGCGTTAGAGACAGGAACAGACTCAACCGCATTGTAAACCTAGCTAGCAGAGTGATAGGAAAGACACAAAAGCCAATAACAGAAATATATAAAGATTTGGTAAAAAGTAAAGCTAGAAAGATCATGTCTGATAACAGTCATCCCATGTGTAGATCATTTGAACTGTTGCCCTCAGGTCGGAGGTTTAGAACCCCGGCCTGGAAAAGTATGGCCACTCTTATGTACCAAGTGCAATCCGCATCTTAAATTTAAGCAAACTGTAATACCCCCAGTTACCTACAATGGCTACATTTGTCTTCTGTGTACTGTGATGATGTAATGTAATATGATGTGAGTTGTGCAATGAAGTCAGCTATTTGTCATGCGTATGATTGTCTTAATTAATGTTTTATGTAATGTAATATGATGTGAGTTGTGCAATGAAGTCAGCTATTTGTCATGCGTATGATCTGATTGTCTTAATTAATGTTTTATATAACAAAAACTGTTAATATTTCTTTTAGTTTTTAATCTTTCTGTCTTAGTCTTTGTGCTACTAAAGACAAATTTCCATGTTATTGTATTTTAACTATGGACAATAAAGATTCGTATTCGTATTCGTATTCGTATTCGTATCATCGTCACTCATCGTCATCATCACATATCATCATCATCATCATCATCATCATCGTCATCAGTCACCAATATCATCAACATCATCAATATCACCGCCAATCATCATAAATTATTTCCTACTTTTTAGCTCACTACTTATTTACCAACACCGGGTGGGAGGCAAACGCCAACAAGTTTAGATGAGAGACTTGGGAGAGAGAGATGAGTTTAAGAGAGGAAAAAAAAAAAGAGAGAGCGAGAGAGAGAGAGAGGAGAGAGAGAGAGAGAAGAGAGAGAGAGAGAGAGAGAGAGAGAGAGAGCGTTGTGTGTGTGTGTGAGAGAGAGAGAAAAAGAGAGAAGAGAGACTTATGAGAGTTTTATGCTTTATGGGTGCGCGAGGGGGGGGGGGGAGGGGCCGCCCTTGCAAACACACCCAGCCCCAGCGCCATACACACACGGGCGACACGCAGTGGGAAAAGGTGGGAAATTGGGGACGGTCGGCGAGTGATACGCATCTGCCATATCTGTTTTATAAGTCCTATAACTACCAGTACCGTACACAAACCTTGCTTTCCATCCAAAGCATCACTTATTTGCAAGGACTGACTTACATTTCCTTGGCCTTGCCACTTTATAACCAAAGCAAAAGCAGCAGCAGCAGCAGCAGAAGAAGAAGAAGAAGAAGAAGAAGAAGAAGAAGAAGAAGAAGAAGAAGAAGAAGAAGAAGAAGAAGAAAGAAGAAAGAAGAAGAAGAAGGAGAAGAAGAAGAAGAAGAAGAGAAGAAGAAGAAGAAGAAGAAGAAGAAGAAGAAGAAGAAGAAGAAAAAGAAGAAGAAGAAGAAGAAGAAGAATAAGAAGAAGAAGAAGAAGAAGAAGAAGAAGAAAAAGAAGAAGAAGAAGAAGAAGAAGAAGAAGAACAACAACAACAACAACAACAACAACAACAACAACGACAGCAACAACAACAGCAACAAGAAAAACAAACAAACAAACAAAAAAGAACAGAAAAGAAAAGAAAGAATGAAAGAAAAATAGAAAGAAAGAAAGAAATCGTGAATGAGAGAAAAGTGAGTAAAGGAAAAAAGAGAGGAATGAAAGAAAAACAAGACAAGACAAGACAAGAAAGAAAGAAAAAAAAAAGAAAGAAAAGAAAAGAAAAGGAAAGAAAAGAAAATGAAAGAAAAGAAAGGAAAGAAAATAGTGAGAAACAGAAAGAGAGGGAATCAATGAAACAAGCAAGAAGACAGTTGGTCACACACGTTATTGCCAATCAAAGTTTCAGAGAGAAGAAAAAAAACAACACTCAACACTATCATTACGTATTAACCTTGTCGGCAGTGGTACAGTAAAAAGCGCGTTATAATTAAGTACTATATTCACTAGTACGCGTAACCAATTGAGTAACTCAACTGGACTAAAAATCATAACAAATAAGGAATTAAAAAAAAAATTATAAAACGCTTCCAAAGACGCATTTGTAGCTTGCGAGTTCTTTGTCCCTGATACAGCAAGTTTTCATGCGAACCATTCCGGAATCTAGGCAAAACGCTTGCAGCAAAAGACTTTAAAACAGGTAATGAGAGAGAGAGAGAGAGAGAGAGAGAGAGAGAGAGAGAGAGAGCGAGAGAGAGAGAGAGAGAGGCGAGAGAGAACAGAAGAAGAAATATAATCAAAGATGAATTTATGACAGAGGAAGTAATCGAAAGAAATAAAAGAAGGAAAACGAAAAAGAAAAGAACAGAAGTAAATAAATAAAACGAAAGAAAATAACGGGACAAAAAGAGAACAGAAAAAAAAAAAGAAAAAAAGTAATTTTTAAAAAAAATGAGATTTTAAAAAAAAAGAGCAAGGAGACGAAAATAATGAATTATCAGAAAACGAAGAAAGAAAAGAGGTATAAAATATAATTTTTATTATACAGAAAAAATTAAAACAAATGTCCCCCCCTCCCCTACCGCACCCTCCACTCTTTTCACCCTCCTGCTCCCGTCCCACCCTACACCCTCACTCCCCCCCCCCAAAAAAAAAGAATTAAAAAAATAGTAGCAAGAAATTAAAATTAAAAACAGAAATGATAAAGATGCGGGCTGTATTAGCGGTGGATTGATTTCAATTTATGACAGGAAGTTTGGAATCCCAGATTTTAGAACATCGCCAACCACTGACAGACTTCTGTCAACGCGCTGTTCTTGTCTCGGCGACAATCTCCATGACAGGAGACAAAAAAAGCGCAAAAAACAAAACAAAAAAACCCCAACTTTATGGGTTTTTTTTTTGTTTTTTTTTTTAAGTGATGGCGGTTCTGGTTCTACAAATTATTGGATGTAGTAACTTCGCCCATTAACTGAAACAGTCGCAGAGGAATATGCTGGGATTTTTTTTCATCCCAGGGGTACCAAGCTTCCACCAAGCTTCCACCACAGGAAATACATAAGTGGCAATATAATTAACAGATTTTGGTTCCAACGGAAACTCTGATTACTACTACTACTACTACTACTACTACTACTACTACTACTACTACTACTACTACTACTACTACTACTACTACTACTTATTATTATTATTATATTATTATTATTATTATTATTATTATTATTTATTATTATTATTATTATTAATTTAATTTTTTTTATTTTTATTTATTATTATAAAATAAGACTGCTGCGATCCCTTGTCATCTCCATCTTCCTATGCGCTTCGAAACATGGACCCTCACAGCAGATCCGCAACGAAGAATACAAAGCATGGAGAAGAGGTGCTACAGAAGACTTCTGGGCATTTCCTATATCCAGCAAGTCACCAAGACGAAGTCCCACAGACCATCACACATGCCATTGGACCACACGATGACCTGCTCACAGTGGTGAACAGACGGAAACTTTGATGGTACGGTCACATCACCAGATCATCAGGCCTAGCAAAGACCATCCTGGAAGGCACAGTGCAAGGAGGTAGAAGAAGAGGGAGACCGAAAAAGGAGGTGGGAGGACAACATTCGAGAATGCACTGACTTGACACTGAGCGAAGCCATGAGGGTTGAAGAGGACCGAGAAAGATTGATTGATTGATTGATTTATTGTTGCTTTAGGTCCAGCGGACTCTTCCGAGCCAAATCAGGACCGGACAACCCCCGATCCGCATAAAAGATCTGCCGAAACAACCCTAGTGGGAAAATTGAATGCCCTCCACCGGCCAGTCACTTCACAATAAAGACATCCCACGCGGGGGACGGCTGAGGGTTGACCTCAACTACGCGAACACCCCGGTTACAAAAACAAAATAGAATACAACCATCATTATAAATCATCAACAAAACACATACATATAAAATGCCTATAGTGCGAAATAATACAATCATAGGAAGCCCTAGTGACCACCCGGCAGAAAGCGTCCAACACTCCCAAGCTGATCCAACAGACCTCATACACAAACAAGGAGTCTTGTCCAGGAAGAGTTTTCAAGAAAAAAGGTAGGTCATTGATCTAGCGAAGAAGAAGAAAGTATAGCAGAGTGATAGGACAGATCAGGAATGGGAAAGAGCAAATGATGAAGACAGCGACAGTGGGAATTTAAAGCACTAAATTTCCAGAAAGTGGGGATACTATTTATACTGAAAACCCCCGGCACTCCAACGGGGGGAACTGTTGCCGCAGTGAATTAGTCATGCCTACAAAGGCCAAGACAGGTTTTCAACTGGGGCTTTCACTGTTCCCTTTATAGGTTAGAACAATCTACAGTGACAAGATTGCTCATGACCCCAAGGGGTACCGAGAAAGATGGAATACGCTGGTTTAAAACGATCATCTGTGTGATGCCCCAACGACCTCAGAGTTACGGGATAGGATAGGGATAGGATTCTTATTATTCTTATTACTCTTATTATTATTATTATTATTATATTATTATTATTATTATTATTATTATTATTATTATTATTATATAACGCAATTTCCCACACAAATGTCTGCTCAAAGCACTCATACGCATGTACACACACACTCAACATTTGGCTGGGTTAACGTCAATAAACATGAATTATGGATTATAAAGCAGATGGGGAGAGGGTGGGAAATAATACGTACATGTATGAAATCTAACATAAAAGCTATAGCACAAGTATATCAACTAACAAGTTAGTATCTCGTATTGCCCCCAGTCGACGTGCGGTGGTCCCGTTGCCCTTGGTTTTATCCACAAGCTATCCCAAACCTAAAAATAGAATAGAGAATTCTGGGAAATCTGTTCAAGGGAAGTAACTGATAACTAGCTACGGTTGAAGTCATGGTCGCCATTTTTCGCGAAGATGTGCTGGCTGAAATTAAACGAAAGTTGGGAGAGGAACTGCATAGTTTTGGTAGTGAACAAAGGCTTTGCTCAATTATCGAAGGAGAACACGATGGATTTATAGAAACATGCACACATATATGTGAGCTCAGTGCAGGCGATCGTGAGTCGCTTCGATGTGATGGTTCATTTATCGCTTGCATCACACTCTATAATGCACATGCAAGTTCTGTCAAAGATATGATGATTTGAGCATATGCTCGATTCCGTACCGATTGGAAGGTGGGGTGGAAAAATTCAATCATGGTGATGATCAATCCTATTTTGCAATGGTGGTTAGGCCTACTTTATTGACTGTATGGTCACGGGTACTTACCTCTTGTATTTTGTGTGCTTTTTGTTCTGTCGGCCTTGAGTGTTTGCGTCGCCTTGGCTCGTTGTACTTTGTTGTGGTCTCGCTCTCTTTTGATTTGTGAAAGCAAATTCAAATTACATTGTTTTTTAGCAGCATGCGAGGTCAAATTAGACGAATTCAGATCTAACCAATCTTCTTGTGACGCCATTTTGCGTGTGTCTCGTATGCCATGCACTAATCGCGAAGAGTCCTGCCGACGTCATTTCAGAAAATGATTTCCCTACCCATAACTCCCCTGGGTTTTGAAGTTTCTAAAAAAATTATTTTAGGCCGACGACGCTATGGAGCGCAAAGCATGTAAAGGGAAGCAACCGGTTGTACGCGCACGTCGACAGAGACATAGAAGGGAGATGCTAACTTGTTAGTTGATATACTTTGTGCGCTATAGTCAACCACCACGAGACATTGAAAACAGTTAACAAAATAGGTACATCGGTTACACACAGACCTACAACATATAAATAACACAAAGTTTACAATAACTGATAGTACAAACGAGTCACAAAACTAATTTATATAAACAGAACCAAAAATTATAAAATCCAAGCATTTAAAAAAATAATGACATTGTACTAAAACTTGTTATTGCATTGAAGATGATATAACCACGAACACACCCACACACACACACACACCCACACACACACCAACGAACACCAAACGCACACACACATACACACACACACTCATTAAGACTTGTTTTCCTCCATGATCCATGAAATCTCTATTGTGGGCAATAAAAATTCATTGACTTGATTTGACTTGACTGCCTGACAATAATTTATAAACTTAACTCGTTAGGCCCGTTGGGGGTCGCGCATTAACCCAAGCACATTTTATGTTATTTATGTTATTTTGCCATTTTCCCACTTTTTCTCTTAAAAGTTTAAACTATTTAACGAGATGGCGCTTTTTGCTCTACTTCAAGTGTTGGTCACACTCTTAACAAAGTTTAAACTAGGTTCACGGACAAACGCGAACATATTTTTTAAAATTATTTTTTTCACAACAAATTTTATCAGTCTGCTAAGATGTCAAAACTGTGAGGTTGGAGAAGGAAAGATATTTCTTTTTAATGATGCATCCTCACGCTACAAAGTATTTGTTATTTGTAAACAAATCATACATCTAATTTGGGGTTGAGGGGGCGAGGGGAGGGGAGGAGAGGGGGCGGTGAGTCTTTGTAGACAAAATGGGCTTTGTAGAATTTTTGTTGTTGTTTTTTCGGGCAAATCTTGTTGCAAATAATTGTTTCGAGCAAAAAAATTTGTTTTTGTTTTTTCGGTCAAATTTTGCTACTTTATACAAAAAATGTTTTGTAACTCGTCAGGCTGTCCCAAATTTCCAATAATAAAGTAATGTTGGTTTATGGAAAACCTGGGGCAGGCTTTTTACTACTGAAGAAAAGTTCTACGAACCTTGTGACTTTGTTTCCTCGTTGTAACGCCTAGTGATATGCGGGATGGCGACGAACATAGGCCTACACTACAAAAGAATATTAATTTTGTACTTAGTAGATAGCTAAAAGGTCAAATAGTGAGATCACGGAAAACATTTTAGAAACGAGGCATCCTTTTCCGGTTCCTGGTTAGTTAATCATTGTTTCTAGGGTCCAGCGGACTGTAAAGAGCTCAATCAGGACCACAACTTGGCTGAAGAGGACTCATCCCTGCTCTGTATAAAAGATCTGCTGAAAACAACCCCAATGGTAACACTGAAGGAACTTCACCAGCCTTTAAAATAAAGGCATCCCACCCAGGGGGCGCTGAGATCGTACTTTAATTTATCGAACCCCGTTACAAAAACAAACTAGAATATAAACATCATTATACATATTAACAAAATACATAATATAAAATCCCTAAATGCTAAATAATAATACCATAGAAAGCCCTAATTACCATTTGGCAGAAAGCGTCCAATATCCCCAAGCTGACCCAACAGACCCAATACACATAGCAGGAGTTTTGGGAGAGTTTTCAAGAAGAAAAAAAAAAGGTAGAGGACTGGTCTTGCGAAGAAGATGGAAGATAGTAGTAGATATAAGAGATTAGGAGCGAGAAAGAATAAACGAGAAGGATAGAAACAGTGGTAATTTAAAGCCGCACATTTCAACAAAGTCAAACTGTGAGGTCAAGGATAGTATTTACACAAACATGGGACATCGTTTTTTACTGAGGCGGACGTCTAACAAATGACTTCAGTTAAGAGTCTTGTCTATGCTGGGATTTTTAAACATCGCTAACTCTCCAGACCAATTTCCGCTACTTGTCAACAAAGTTCCTTAACTAAGACAATCTTTATTCTTTCCCCCACTGTCGGGTTTTGGAAATGTCTGTCAATGGTCTAACCTAATCATAATACTCGTAATAATAATCAAAATAATAATATGATAATAATAATAATGATGGTGATGATGATTATGATTTTAATAATAATAATAATAATAATAATAATAATAATAATAATAATAATAATAATAATAATAATAATAATAATAATAATAATAATAATAATAACGATTTGCTGAAAATTGATGAAAGTGGTAATAATCATAACAATAAGAAGCAGGCAGAGGGAAGAGAGAAAGAAGAACAGAGACAGGGGGAGAGTGTGTGTGCGCGCGCGCGTGTGTATGTGTGTGAGTGAGTGCGTTAGCGTAACCCACATAGGAATTATCCTGAATTACTTTTCAAGTCCTAACTTTAGTTCGAAATGATGGCTTTAACTGCAGTCCAGCCTTGGTTCTAATCGTCCATTTGTAGTCAGGCCGTGTCCTTCGACGCGACCTCGACCCCATTTGTTGTTCACCTCGCCAGCAGTCACTTTCTAAGCAAAACCTAGTTCTACGAATAAAACAACTACACTGCAACCCTAGATTTCAGAACGATTTGTGGCAACGAATTCTCTTTCCAAAAGTCAGGTTCCTTCTCAATTGTGTTGCCTACCAGCCTAATTGTGAATACTTTTTTTCTTTCTTTCGCACGAAGATGTTTTTTTTCTTGAAGACTTCATTCAGGCTTCTTCCATTTCAATGTTTATATATTATAAAGCAATGTTTATATATTATAAAGCAATGTTTATATATTATAAAGCAATGTTTATATATTATAAAGCAATGTTTATATATTATAAAGCAATGTTTATATATTATAAAGCAATGTTTATATATTATAAAGCAATGTTTCTATATTATAAAGCAATGTTTATATATTATAAAGCAATGTTTATATATTATAAAGCAATGTTTATATATTATAAAGCAATGTTTATATATTATAAAGCAATGTTATATATTATAAAGCAATGTTTATATATTATAAAGCAATGTTTATATATTATAAAGCAATGTTTTGATATAATAAAAGCAATGTTTATAATTATAAAGCAATGCTATATATATAAAGCAAATGTTTATATTTAAAACGCAATGTTTATATATCTTTAAAGCAATGTTTATATATTCTAAAGCAATGTTTTTTTTTATAATATTAAAAAGCAATGTTTAAAAATAATAAAGCAAGTGTTTTATCATATTAATAAAGCAATGTTTATAATATTAATAAAGCATGTTTATTATCATATAAAAAGCAATGTTTAAATATATAAAAGCAATGGTTTATAAAATATAACATTGCTTATAATATATAAACATTGCTTTATAATATATAAACATTGCTTTATAATATATAAACATTGCTTTATAATATATAAACATTGCTTTATAATATATAAACATTGCTTTATAATATATAAACATTGCTTTATAATATATAAAACATTGCTTTATAATATATAAACATTGCTTTATAATATATAAACATTGCTTTATAATATATAAACATTGCTTTATAATATATAAACATTGCTTTATAATATATAAACATTGCTTTATAATATATAAAAACATTGCTTTATAATATATAAACATTGCTTTATAATATATAAACATTGCTTTATAATATATAAACATTGCTTTATAATATATAAACATTGCTTTATAATATATAAACATTGCTTTATATATATAAACATTGCTTTATAATATATATCTTCGTGCGAAAGAAAGAAAAAAAGTATTCACAATTAGGCTGGTAGGCAACACAATTGAGAAGGAACCTGACTTTTGGAAAGAGAATTCGTTGCCACAAATCGTTCTAAAATCTAGGGTTGCAGTGTAGTTGTTTTATTCGTAGAACTAGGTTTTGCTTAGAAAATGACTGCTGGCGAGGTGAACAACAAATGGGGTCGAGTCGCGTCGAAGGACACGGCCTGACTACAAATGGACGATTAGAACCAAGGCTGGACTGCAGTTAAAGCCATCATTTCGAACTAAAGTTAGGACTTGAAAAGTAATTCAGGATAATTCCTATGTGGGTTACGCTAACGCACTCACTCACACATACACACGCGCGCGCGCACACACACTCTCCCCTCTCTGTCTTCTGTTCTCTCTTCCCTCTGCCTGCTTCTTATTGTTATGATTATTACCACTTTCATCAATTTTCAGCAAATCGTTATTATTATTATTATTATTATTATTATTAATATTATTATTATTATTATTATTATTATTATTATTATTATTATTATTATTATTATTATTATTATTATTAAATCATAATCATAATAAACATCATTATTATTATTATCATTATTATTATTTTGATTATTATTACGAGTATTATGATTAGGTTAGACCATTGACAGACATTTCCAAAACCCGACAGTGGGGGAAAGAATAAAGATTGTCTTAGTTAAGGAACTTTGTTGACAAGTAGCGGAAATTGGTCTGGAGAGTTAGCGATGTTTAAAAATCCCAGCATAGACAAGACTCTTAACTGAAGTCATTTGTTAGACGTCCGCCTCAGTAAAAAACGATGTCCCATGTTTGTGTAAATACTATCCTTGACCTCACAGTTTGACTTTGTTGAAATGTGCGGCTTTAAATTACCACTGTTTCTATCCTTCTCGTTTATTCTTTCTCGCTCCTAATCTCTTCTATCAATCTACTATCTTCCATCTTCTTCGCAAGACCAGTCCTCTACCTTTTTTTTTTCTTCTTGAAAACTCTCCCAAAACTCCTGCTATGTGTATTGGGTCTGTTGGGTCAGCTTGGGGATATTGGACGCTTTCTGCCAAATGGTAATTAGGGCTTTCTATGGTATTATTATTTAGCAGTTTAGGGATTTTATATTATGTATTTTGTTAATATTGTATAATGATGTTTATATTCTAGTTTGTTTTTGTAAACGGGGGTTCGATAAATTAAAAGTACGATCTCAGCGCCCCCTGGGTGGGATGCCTTTATTTTAAAGGCTGGTGAAGTTCCTTCAGTGTTACCATTGGGGTTGTTTCAGCAGATCTTTTATACAGAGCAGGGATGAGTCCTCTTCAGCCAAGTTGTGGTCCTGATTGAGCTCTTTACAGTCCGCTGGACCCTAGAAACAATGATTAACTAACCAGGAACCGGAAAAGGATGCCTCGTTTCTAAAATGTTTTCCGTGATCTCACTATTTGACCTTTTAGCTATCTACTAAGTACAAAATTAATATTCTTTTGTAGTGTATGCCTATGTTCGTCGCCATCCCGCATATCACTAGGCGTTACAAACGAGGAAACAAAGTCACAAAGGTTCGTAGAACTTTTCTTCAGTAGTAAAAAGCCTGCCCCAGGTTTTCCATAAACCAACATTACTTTATTATTGGAAATTTGGACAGCCTGACGAGTTACAAAACATTTTTTTGTATAAAGTAGCAAAATTTGACCGAAAAAACAAAAACAAATTTTTTTTTGCTCGAAAACAATTATTTGCAACAAGATTTGCCCGAAAAAACAACAACAAAAAATTCTACAAAGCCCATTTTGTCTACAAAGACTCACCGCCCCCTCTCCTCCCCTCCCCTCGCCCCCTCAACCCCAAATTAGATGTATGATTTGTTTACAAATAACAAATACTCTATGTAGCGTGAGGATGCATCATTAAAAAGAAATATCTTTCCCTTCTCCAACCTCACAGTTTTGACATCTTAGCAGACTGATAAAATTTGTTGTGAAAAAAATAATTTTAAAAAAATATGTTCGCGTTTGTCCGTGAACCTAGTTTAAACTTTGTTAAGAGTGTGACCAACACTTGAAGTAGAGCAAAAGCGCCATCTCCGTTAAACTAGTTTAAACTTTTAAGAGAAAAGTGGGAAAATGGCAAAATAACATAAATAACATAAAATGTGCTTGGGTTAATGCGCGACCCCCAACGGGCCTAACGAGTTAAGTTATAATTATTGTCAGGCAGTCAAGTCAAATCAAGTCAATGAATTTTTATTGCCCACAATAGAGATTTCATGGATCATGGAGGAAACAAGTCTTAATGAGTGTGTGTGTGTATGTGTGTGTGCGTTTGGGTGTTCGTTGGTGTGTGTGTGGGGTGTGTGTGTGTGTGTGTGTGTGTTCGTGTTATATCATCTTCAATGCAATAACAAGTTTTAGTACAATGTCATTATTTTTTTTAAATGCTTGGATTTTATACTTTTGGTTCTGTTTATAAATTAGTTTTGTGACTCGTTTGTACTATCAGTTATTGTAAACTTTGTGTTATTTATATGTTGTAGGTCTGTGTGTAACCGATGTACCTATTTTGTCTGAACTGTTTTCAATGGCTGTCTCGTGGTGGTTGACTATAGCGCACAAGTATATCAACTAACAAGTTAGCATCTCCCTTCTATGTCTCTGTCGACGTGCGCGTACAACCGGTTGCTTCCCTTTACATGCTTTGCGCTCCATAGCGTCGTCGGCCTAAAATAATTTTTTTAGAAACTTCAAAACCCAGGGGAGTTATGGGTAGGGAAATCATTTTCTGAAATGACGTCGGCAGGACTCTTCGCGATTAGTGCATGGCATACGAGACACACGCAAAATGGCGTCACAAGAAGATTGGTTAGATCTGAATTCGTCTAATTTGACCTCGCATGCTGCTAAAAAACAATGTAATTTGAATTTGCTTTCACAAATCAAAAGAGAGCGAGACCACAACAAAGTACAACGAGCCAAGGCGACGCAAACACTCAAGGCCGACAGAACAAAAAGCACACAAAATACAAGAGGTAAGTACCCGTGACCATACAGTCAATAAAGTAGGCCTAACCACCATTGCAAAATAGGATTGATCATCACCATGATTGAATTTTTCCACCCCACCTTCCAATCGGTACGGAATCGAGCATATGCTCAAATCATCATATCTTTGACAGAACTTGCATGTGCATTATAGAGTGTGATGCAAGCGATAAATGAACCATCACATCGAAGCGACTCACGATCGCCTGCACTGAGCTCACATATATGTGTGCATGTTTCTATAAATCCATCGTGTTCTCCTTCGATAATTGAGCAAAGCCTTTGTTCACTACCAAAACTATGCAGTTCCTCTCCCAACTTTCGTTTAATTTCAGCCAGCACATCTTCGCGAAAAATGGCGACCATGACTTCAACCGTAGCTAGTTATCAGTTACTTCCCTTGAACAGATTTCCCAGAATTCTCTATTCTATTTTTAGGTTTGGGATAGCTTGTGGATAAAACCAAGGGCAACGGGACCACCGCACGTCGACTGGGGGCAATACGAGATACTAACTTGTTAGTTGATATACTTGTGCTATAGCGTTAATGTTTTAGATTTCATACATGTACGTATTATTTCCACCCTCTCCCCCATCTGCTTATAATCCATATTTCATGTTTATGACGTTAACCTGCCAATGTGTGAGTGTGTGTACATGCGTATGAGTGCTTTGAGCAGACATTTGTGGGAAATTGCGTTTATAATAATAATAATAATAATAATAATAATAATAATAATAATAATAATAATAATAATAATAATAATAATAAGAGTAATAAGAATAATAAGAATCCTATCCCTATCCTATCCCGTAACTCTGAGGTCGTTGGGGCATCACAGATGATCGTTTAACCAGCGTATTCCATCTTTCTCGGTACCCCTTGGGGTCATGAGCAATCTTGTCACTGTAGATTGTTCTAACCTATAAAGGGAACAGTGAAAGCCCCAGTTGAAAACCTGTCTTGCCTTTGTAGGCATGACTAATTCACTGCGGCAACAGTTCCCCCCGTTGGAGTGCCGGGGGTTTCAGTATAAATAGTATCCCCACTTTCTGGAAATTTAGTGCTTTAAATTCCCACTGTCGCTGTCTTCAGCATTTGCTCTTTCCCATTCCTGATCTGTCCTATCACTCTGCTATACTTTCTTCTTCTTCGCTAGATCAATGACCTACCTTTTTTCTTGAAAACTCTTCCTGGACAAGACTCCTTGTTTGTGTATGAGGTCTGTTGGATCAGCTTGGGAGTGTTGGACGCTTTCTGCCGGGTGGTCACTAGGGCTTCCTATGATTGTATTATTTCGCACTATAGGCATTTTATATGTATGTGTTTTGTTGATGATTTATAATGATGGTTGTATTCTATTTTGTTTTTGTAACCGGGGTGTTCGCGTAGTTGAGGTCAACCCTCAGCCGTCCCCCGCGTGGGATGTCTTTATTGTGAAGTGACTGGCCGGTGGAGGGCATTCAATTTTCCCACTAGGGTTGTTTCGGCAGATCTTTTATGCGGATCGGGGGTTGTCCGGTCCTGATTTGGCTCGGAAGAGTCCGCTGGACCTAAAGCAACAATAAATCAATCAATCAATCAATCTTTCTCGGTCCTCTTCAACCCTCATGGCTTCGCTCAGTGTCAAGTCAGTGCATTCTCGAATGTTGTCCTCCCACCTCCTTTTTCGGTCTCCCTCTTCTTCTACCTCCTTGCACTGTGCCTTCCAGGATGGTCTTTGCTAGGCCTGATGATCTGGTGATGTGACCGTACCATCAAAGTTTCCGTCTGTTCACCACTGTGAGCAGGTCATCGTGTGGTCCAATGGCATGTGTGATGGTCTGTGGGACTTCGTCTTGGTGACTTGCTGGATATAGGAAATGCCCAGAAGTCTTCTGTAGCACCTCTTCTCCATGCTTTGTATTCTTCGTTGCGGATCTGCTGTGAGGGTCCATGTTTCGAAGCGCATAGGAAGATGGAGATGACAAGGGATCGCAGCAGTCTTATTTTATAATAATAAAAATAAAAAAAATTAAATTAATAATAATAATAATAATAATAATAATAATAATAATAATAATAATAATAATAATAATAATAATAATAAGTAGTAGTAGTAGTAGTAGTAGTAGTAGTAGTAGTAGTAGTAGTAGTAGTAGTAGTAGTAGTAGTAGTAATCAGAGTTTCCGTTGGAACCAAAATCTGTTAATTATATTGCCACTTATGTATTTCCTGTGGTGGAAGCTTGGTACCCCTGGGATGAAAAAAAATCCCAGCATATTCCTCTGCGACTGTTTCAGTTAATGGGCGAAGTTACTACATCCAATAATTTGTAGAACCAGAACCGCCATCACTTAAAAAAAAAAACAAAAAAAAAACCCATAAAGTTGGGGTTTTTTTGTTTTGTTTTTTGCGCTTTTTTTGTCTCCTGTCATGGAGATTGTCGCCGAGACAAGAACAGCGCGTTGACAGAAGTCTGTCAGTGGTTGGCGATGTTCTAAAATCTGGGATTCCAAACTTCCTGTCATAAATTGAAATCAATCCACCGCTAATACAGCCCGCATCTTTATCATTTCTGTTTTTAATTTTAATTTCTTGCTACTATTTTTTTAATTCTTTTTTTTTGGGGGGGGGGAGTGAGGGTGTAGGGTGGGACGGGAGCAGGAGGGTGAAAAGAGTGGAGGGTGCGGTAGGGGAGGGGGGACATTTGTTTTAATTTTTTCTGTATAATAAAAATTATATTTTATACCTCTTTTCTTTCTTCGTTTTCTGATAATTCATTATTTTCGTCTCCTTGCTCTTTTTTTTTAAAATCTCATTTTTTTTAAAAATTACTTTTTTTTCTTTTTTTTTTCTGTTCTCTTTTTGTCCCGTTATTTTCTTTCGTTTTATTTATTTACTTCTGTTCTTTTCTTTTTCGTTTTCCTTCTTTTATTTCTTTCGATTACTTCCTCTGTCATAAATTCATCTTTGACTTATATTTCTTCTTCTGTTCTCTCTCTCGCTCTCTCTCTCTCTCTCGCTCTCTCTCTCTCTCTCTCTCTCTCTCTCTCTCTCTCTCATTACCTGTTTTAAGTCTTTGGGAAGCGTTTAATTTTTTTAATTCTATTTATGATTTTTAGTCCAGTTGAGTTACTCAATTGGTTACGCGTACTAGTGAATATAGTACTTAATTATAACGCGCTTTTTACTGTACCACTGCCGACAAGGTTAATACGTAATGATAGTGTTGAGTGTTGTTTTATTTTCTTCTCTCTGAAACTTTGATTGGCAATAACGTGTGTGACCAACTGTCTTCTTGCTTGTTTCATTGATTCCCTCTCTTTCTGTTTCTCACTATTTTCTTTCCTTTCTTTTCTTTCATTTTCTTTTCTTTCCTTTTCTTTTCTTTTCTTTCTTTTTTTTCTTTCTTTCTTGTCTTGTCTTGTCTTGTTTTTCTTTCATTCCTCTCTTTTTTCCTTTACTCACTTTCTCTCATTCACGATTTCTTTCTTCTTTCTATTTTTCTTTCATTCTTTCTTTTCTTTTCTGTTCTTTTTTGTTTGTTTGTTTGTTTTTCTTGTTGCTGTTGTTGTTGCTGTGTTGTTGTTGTTGTTGTTGTTGTTGTTGTTGTTCTTCTTCTTCTTCTTCTTCTTCTTCTTCTTTTTCTTCTTCTTCTTCTTCTTCTTCTTCTTCTTCTTCTTCTTCTTCTTCTTCTTTTTCTTCTTCTTCTTCTTCTTCTTCTTCTTCTTCTTCTTCTTCTTCTTCTTCTTCTTCTTCTTCTTCTCCTTCTTCTTCTTCTTTCTTCTTCTTCTTCTTCTTCTTCTTCTTCTTCTTCTTCTTCTTCTTCTTCTTCTTCTTCTTCTTCTTCTGCTGCTGCTGCTGCTGCTTTTGCTTGTGTGTGTTTGTGTTGTTGTTGGTGGTGTTATGTTATAAAAGTGGCAAGGAAATGTAAGTCAGTCCTTGCAAATTAGTGATGCTTTGGTGGAAAGCAAGGTTTGTGTACGGTACTGGTAGTTATAGACTTTAAACATGATATGGCAGATGCGTATCACTCGCGACCGTCCCTTCCCCCACCTTTCCCAATGCGTGTCTGTGTGTTGCGCGCCTGTGGCGGGTGTGTTTGCAAGGGCGAATGACCATAAAGCAATAAACTCTCAAAGTCTCTCTCTCTCTCTCTCTCTCTCACACACACACTCTCTCTCTCTCTCTCTCTCTCTCTCTCTCTCTCTCTCTCTCTCTCTCTCTCTCTCTCTCTCTCTCTCTCTCTCTCTCTCTCTCTCTCTCTCCCCCTCATATTAAACTTGATGGCGTTGCCTCCCACCCTGTGTTGGTATTATAAGTAAGTGAGATAAAAGTAGGAAATAATTTATGATGATGGCGGTGATGATGATGATGATGATATTGGTGATGATGACGATGATGATGATGATGATGATGATGATATTGATGATGATGACGATGATGACGATGATACGAATACGAATACGAATACGAATACGAATCTTTATTGTCCATAGTTAAAATACAATAACATGGAAATTTGTCTTTAGTAGCACAAAGACTAAGACAGAAAGATTAAAAACTAAAAGAAATATTAACAGTTTTTGTTATATAAAACATTAATTAAGACAATCAGATCATACGCATGACAAATAGCTGACTTCATTGCACAACTCACATCATATTACATTACATAAAACATTAATTAAGACAATCATACGCATGACAAATAGCTGACTTCATTGCACAACTCACATCATATTACATTACATCATCACAGTACACAGAAGACAAATGTAGCCATTGTAGGTAACTGGGGGTATTACAGTTTGCTTAAATTTAAGATGCGGATTGCACTTGGTAGATAAGAGTGGCCATACAAGTTTCTTTTCCAGGCCGGGGTTCTAAACCTCCGACCTGAGGGCAACAGTTCAAATGATCTACACATGGGATGACTGTTATCAGACATGATCTTCCTAGCTTTACTTTTTACCAAATCTTTATATATTTCTGTTATTGGCTTTTGTGTCTTTCCTATCACTCTGCTAGCTAGGTTTACAATGCGGTTGAGTCTGATCCTGTCTCTAACGCCAAGATTTCCGAACCAGGTAACAATGTTAAAGCATAGAATACTTTCTACTAGAGATCTGTAAACTATTTCTAAGATATGTACATTGACCCCAAAATTTTTCAACTTTCTTACTAGATACATCCTTTGATTGGCCTTTTTGCAAATAAAACCAACATGATCACTGAACTTCAAGTTCTTGTCTAAAACCGTCCCTAAATACTTAAAAGTTTCAACCTGTTCTACATTTTCAGATGCTATTTTCAGGGGGCGAAGCAGGGCAGGATCTCTCGCACGGTGTTCTTCAAAGCAAATTTCTTTAGTTTTAGTTACGTTTAGCTTTAAATAACTGTCACTGAACCAGGTAAGAAGCGTACAAGTAAAATCGAAGTATTGCGAGAGAGATTGTTCATCTTTCAGCCTGCCTATTAGAGCCATATCATCCGCAAACTTTATCAAAGTAAAAATGCTGGTGTCGCACGTCAGTTCGTTGGTGTAGAGAGAAAACAAAACCGGCGGACACAGCCCTGCGGCGCCCCAGTGTTTACAATAATCTCGTCGGACAAGATACCGTCAATACTGACTCTCTGTGGCCTATCGCGGAGAAAGGAACGAATCCAGAGAACGAGTCCTGGACTAACGTCAAGGTCAAGAAGACGCTTGATTAGTAAGTGGGGGTTGAAGCGTATTAAATGCAGAACTGAAATCCATCATAAGGCACCGGACAAAAGTACCTGAGGTATCAAGGTGTCTAGAAACAGAATCAAGTAAGGTCAAGGTTGCGTCCTCTACCCCGCGTTTTGCCTTGTAAGCAAACTGCAGAGGGTCCATGCGATTTGCCACTGAGGTAGTCAGCTGTCTACAGAGCAGTTTTTCCATGCATTTACAAACCACCGAGGTCAAGGCGACAGGCCTAAAATCATTCATTTCTCTGGCATTTGGCTTTTTAGCAACTGGTATTACAGTAGAGGTGCGCCATGATCTTGGGACAAAATGATAATTCATTAAAAGTTGAAAAAGGCGAGTAAAAACACAAGATAACTGACTAGAACATTCCTTTAAAACTTTACCCCCCACCCTGTCAGGACCACACGCCTTGCGAGGATTGACATTTGAAAGAACCTTTTTAACATCATTTTCGTTAATGGTAATGTTATTTGGAATGGTAAGCAGAGGCAGACAAACATCCTCAACTTCCTGTGAAAAATCATGTTCATCAAAACGAGCATAAAATTTGTTTAAATCATTTGAAAGTGAAACAGGATCGTCATTTTTAACACCTTGCTTTTGTACTTTCCTCCCCATCATTGTATTCAACCCATCCCATGCCCCCTTTCCATTCCCTTCTATCAATTTTTCTTGCACCTTATCTTTGTATTCTTTTTTGCTCTTTGCAATTTTCCAACGAAATTCTTTTTCTATTTTTTTCACTTTTGCCATATCTCCCTCAACAAATGCTTTCTTTTTTTCGCCCAGAATTCGTTTCATATCGGCATTTATCCAAGGTTTAGAATTTGATAGATTTTTACTGTCTTTTTAGAGACAACATTTTCTTCACAAAAAGTAACATATGATGTAATAGAATCTGAAATGGTATCTATATTATCCTCGTTTTCAAAGAAAACATCCCAGTCCGTTATCTCAAAACAACCCCTCAAAGTTTCTGCTGTCACATGATCCCATTTGTTTATTACACATGTCCTTGGCCCCTCCCTCTTTACTAGTTGTCTATATTTAGGTAGTAGATGAACGACACAGTGATCGGATTTTCCTAGTGGTGGTGAGTAGCGATCTGCGTACGCATCAAGAATGTTCACGTAGCATTTATCTAGAACGTTGCCTTTCGCATGTGTTGATTTTGTTACACACTGCTGAAGCTGCGGCAGATGTTTTGAGACGTCACACGTGTTGAAGTCGCCTAACAACAGCACAGGCTGATCAGCTGATCGGGTGAGCGCCGAGTTATAGGACTCGGCTATGCGCTCTGCTGCTGCTTCGTCGTTCGGGCCTGGCACATAATACACAAGTATAACAGACACCTGTGTAAATTCGATGATGATGAAGATGATGATGATGATGATGTGCTTGGCTATATTTATGCATGTATGTGGGCATGTATTATGTCTGGGCGTGCACGTTGGTGCTTGTGATTACGAATGTGTGTGTGCGTGTATGTGTGTGTGTGTGTTTGTGTTTGTGTGTGAGGCGAAAGAACGAACGTTCGAACCCGAAACCAAAAAAAACCAAAGTAGCCAAAGGAAAGAACGAATAAAGATGAAACATACGTAGTCTATATTAATTACAAAATAATATCAATAATGTGGGGGTTTTTTGGATAAAAATTGTAAGTGTTGGTATTTTTTGTTTCCGTTCGAAACACAATCCTTTTTGTATAGGAAAGGACGCATATTAATTAAAAGACATTTCACAATTTCGATTTTATTTTGTTCTCCGGATGGCAATTAATTTTCAAAGGATTCGCACCAAGATTCTCTTTCCTCTCCTCCACCTCCCCTCCCCCCTACTCCTCAACTTTTCTATGAAAAAATACATGAAGAGATAAACGTGGGAACAAATAATGTATGTGAAGATTGGCGATGTTCCCTACAGTAAGGCGTCTGAGAACGTGTAGAGGGCAATTAGAAGGGAAGCAGAAAAGGGTCAAGAGAAGGGGGATGAAAGGAGAAGGATGAACACGGGGAGGGAAAGGCGGAGCAGGAGGAGGAGGAGAAGGATACCAGACCGGAAGATGGAATGAGAAAAATAAATTAAATAACAGGCGGCTGCAACTGAGCAATAAAAACAGCGAACGGTTTAAAGAGAAGAAAGATGTTGAAGAAGAAGAAGAAGAAGAAGAAGAAGAAGAAGAAGAAGAAGAAGAAGAAGAAGAAGAAGAAGAAGAAGAAGAAGAAGAATTTTAAAACGAATAAGTACAAGAAATACACGTACCTATTTTGTCCTATCCTATCCTGTAACTCGAAGGTGGTAGGCGCACCACAGATGATCGTTTAACCAGCGTACGCCATCTTTCTCTGTCCTCAGCAGCCCTCATGGCTTCACTCGGCGCTGAAAACTTGGGCATTGGAGACTAGTGTTCTTGCCCATTGGTAATAGGCCACTGGAAAGGGAGCGTTGGGTGGGTGTGAAATATGGAAAGAAAAACAAAACAAAAAAAAGAATGAAAAAAAGAAAGAAACTGAAAATTGAAAGAAGGACGGTAAGAATTAATAAAGAGAGAGAACAACGCGGGAATAGAAAGAAAGAAAGAAAGTAAAAAAAAAAACGAAAAAATTGAAAGAAAGACGGAAAGAAATAATAAAGAAAAGAAGAAAGTGAGAATAGAAAGAAACGAAACGAAACGAAAATTGAAAGGACGGAAATAAATAATGAAGAAGAAAAGAAAGCGAGAATAGAAAGAAAGAAAGAAAGAAAGAAAGATTGAAAGTAAGAAAGAAACAAAAAATTGAAAGAAGGACGGAAATAAATAATGAAGAAGAGAAGAAAGCGATAATATAAAGAAAGAAAGACAGAAGGAAATGGAAAATTGAAAGAAGAACGGGGAAAAAAAATTATGAAAAAGAGAACAAAGCTAGAATAGAAAGAACGAAGGAATGGGAAAAAATAAAGAAAGAAAGAAACGGAAAATTGAAAGAAGAACGGAAAATAATGAAAAAGAAAGGAAAATGAAAATAAAAAGAACGAAAGAAAGAAAAAAACAAATCAAAACAACCGAAAAAAATAGAAGAATTGCGGGTAGGAGAAAGAAAAATACAAAGGAATTAAATTTAAAAAAAAAATTTAAACGAAGTAAAAAAGAATGAACAAACAAAGTAACGAGAAAAAAAACTACAAAAGAAACAAAGAAAAAGACATGAAAATGAAACAAATAAAGTATAAGAATGAAACAAAGAAAGAAGACATTGAAAAAAGACTGAAAGCAAAGAAAGACAAAACAAACAAGTGAAACAACGGGCCGAAGATAAAAAGAAAGAAGAGCGGAAAGAAACAAAGGAAAGCAAAGAACAAAAAGAAAAAAAGAAAGATTTTTAAAAAACAAAACAAAAAACAAACAAACGAGAGACGTAAGGAAGCAAAGGCAGGCCTGTACAGGTGTCCCCTCAGGTTAGGGTGCGTCAAAAAGCAGGCATTTTGAGTTGGAGTGCTGACAGCCCTGCGTCTGTGCTGATACTTCACAACCATCTTGACCGTGTAAACGACGTCCCTTGTTTGTTGATGCTGTCATCGCCTTTCCCCCCCCCCCTTCTCCTCCTGCTCCTCCTCCCCCTCTTCCTTCAAAATCCGACTTCCTCTACATCTTCTTCTTTCTCTCTTATCCCCATGCATCTTTCCTTCTTCCCCCTTCTTTATTGTTGCTTCGTCTGTGCCGACTCTTGACTACAGTATTACACAACCCTTTCCGTAGGTGCAGTCATCATCATCATCATCGTCGTCGTCTTCATCGTCATCATCATCATCACCTTCGTCGACATTATAAACATCATCGTCGCCTTCGTCGTCGTCATCATCATGATGATTGTCATCATCAAAAGACGATAACACAATCCAGCATACACAATTTCTTATTGTCCACCCTCAACACTACAAGGAGATTTCTGTGCGGTGTCCATCTGCATATAAAAACCAAAACACAGTTAACACGAAATCATCGTCATCATCATCATCATCATCATCATCATCATCATCATCATCATCATCATCATCATCATCATCATCATCATCTTCTTCTTCTTCTTCTTCTTCTTCTTCTTCTTCTTCTTCTTCTCATCCTCCTTCTCCTCCCCTTCTTCTTCTCTCTCTTTCTCTCTCTCTCTTTCTCTCTCTCTCTCTGTCTGTCTTTTTTTCCCTCTCCTCCCACTCCTCGCAGTCGGATCTGCAGCGCATGCGCACGGCGTGGTGAGAGAGGATTTTTGAAAGAAACGGGTGTAAAAGAGTCCGCTCTCAGAGCAAGGAGAGTATGGCGGAGAGCGCCGAAAGAGGGGTCGGTTTTAAACGCGACTGATCTGCCCCGGACGAAATGTTTAATCAATCGACGTCCAAAGCTTTTTTGTGATGGGGCGAAAAAACGACCCGGAAATTCTGGCTAAACAAAATGGCTACACCGCACACTCCCACGCCGCCCCTTGTGCGCATGCTCCGTCAATACTCATGCGCCGTGAATAGCACTAGCCCAATGGCAGGACTTGATTGCAAAGTAAACGTCGGGAGGGAACGTTTAGATTTTCACCTCTCTCTGTCTCTCTTTCTCTCTGTCTGTCTGTCTGACTCTCTCTCTCTCTCTCTCTCTCTCACACACACACACATACACACGCACATTATGTACATTCTCTGTGATCAGTTCTCACACACTGTCCCAAACCAACCCAATCTTTCTAAGGTTGTCAAAGTTTCATTTGGGGTGCGGGATGGGCTGGAATGTATGCTTGCGTTTGTGTGTGTGTGCGTGTGTGGTTGTGTGTGTGTGTGGGGGGGGGGGAGTCGAGTGTATGGCAGTATGTCGAAGGCACGGGTACGCATCCGTATTCCAAATCTCACATGTTTTCCACGGGGTAGTAAGGAAAGAGGTCAGTGGCGCAACACCTTTTCTCGGACAAGCAGCGCATTCATGGTTTGAGCGAAGCTGGTTCGTGTACAGTGTACTGATTTTAGCTAACTCTTCTGCGTAGGCCAACGGTCTCCGTGATTTACTGATGACGTATACACAACAGGTGAAGTCTTGGAGCAACAATGGAAATTGCTCTATTTAGGAAAATAATAATTTTTTTTTTTACACCGTGCAACTGTGTAATGACTGAATGATTGTTAAACCCATTGAATGATGGTTGACCCATTGAATGATTGGTCGCCGTAACTCAGCACGCCAGTGACACAAGTTCGAATCCCGTGGTGGTGGGCAATATATAGGTGGTCATTTGTCCACTGTCATTCTAAGCCATATGGTTGCTCTGGTGGTTCAATGTTGATTTAGGTACCTACTACTCTCTCTTCCCTGTCTGCCAAAGGTGAGTGTGGACATTAAACTTCATTGTCCATTCCATGACGATTGTGCCATCTTATTGTCAACTCTCCCCATTCGCCTCCCATCATCGTCATCCACCTCTCCCCTTTCCACACCCATTCTTTGTGTGTATGTGTGTGTGTGTGTGTGTGTGAATGGATGAAAGTTGAATGAACAATGAAAAGAATGGGTTCAAGCCGCAGGAAGCGACAAGGAAGCTGCGACCACGCTCTGCCCATTCTCGTTGTGTATCGTTTCCATAGCCACTGGCCGGTAAAGCACAGAGAGGGAGGGAGAGAGAGAGAGAGAGAGAGAGAGAGAGAGAGAGAGAGAGAGAGAGAGAGAGAGAGAGAGAGAGAGAGAGAGAAAGAATTGACAGACAAACACGAACAGAAAGAAAAATTTACATTTTTTTCTATTTTTTTCTCCTTTTTTGGTGTGGGCGGGGGGAGGGGGGCTGGAGAGAGAGGGAGGAGGTGTTCAAATGAAGAAAAAAATGCTCATTTTGAGATACTAAATGTTCAAAGACAGGTGACAGGGTGGAAAGAGATCAAAACGCAGCAGATTAAACGATTCTCTCTATACAATGTATGTCGCCAAAACGCTTCATCTGGGGCTATACAAACCAGCTCACCCAGTAGCCTCTCTCTTTTCATTGTTAAGAAGTACTGACCATTTATAAACGTCCGCACCTCCGCAGTCTGTCCACGGCTGGCATGGAGATCCAGTTGAAACCCACCACAACAACAACAGTCTAAAACGTACGTTTTGGAATACAGGTGTGCTGCTGCAGAATAACTTGAACTTTGCCCTATACAGTTGCTGTACTCAAAACCTTATAGGGTTGGGATCACTGAACTAAATAAGTTCAGATCAGTGGGTTTGGGATCTATCCGGTGACATTTAAGAGCCAGTAGTTTTCCCTTTACACTTGCTTTCTTTAATAATATTTTTAAATAATAATAATAATAATAATAATAATAATAATAATAATAATAATAATAATAATAATAATAATAATAATAATAATAATAATAATAAAAACAGACTACTTCTACTACTAGTACTACTACTACTTTTACTATTACTATTACTACTATAACTACTTCTACTACAACAACAACTACGACAACTACAACTACTACTATTTCTACAACTATTACTACTACTTCTACAGCTGCTACTACTACTACTACTACTACTACTACTACTACTACTACTACTACTACTACTACTACTATGTGACATTGTACAGAGTTTCAAGCTTTACAGGGATGAAGCGTGTTTTTAAATGTTTTAGTAGTAGTAATAGTAGTAATAGTTTGAGTTTTACTACTACTACTACTACTACTAACTACTACTACTACTACCACCTTGGTTAATAACGCTGCGCTTCCTCTCGACGTTACAGCCATCAAAGGCGGCAAATCAAATCAAATATTTTTTCAATCAAAACTAACAATGTTCAGTAATGGTCAGCCTTTGCTGATGGCGGTGGTCGAACGACGTTTCGCACTCACCGTAGGAAGGGACTACGCTTTGTGTGTGTGGGGGGGGGGAAGGGGGAAGGGACTAGAGTTTGTGACAGCTATTGAATAGACTGCGATTCACATAGTCCATCAGCTATAACACGCGGTAACACGAGACCACAAAACGGAGGTCACTTGTTTTTGGTAATTAACTGTCATGTCTGTTTTCACCTACCCATGTTCCGAACTGTTAAGCCCATGCCACACGAGCGTCAAATCTACTGGACTTGACGCGAATCGGAGCAATTTTCGACTTCAAAGTCGGAATTTCATTTTGACTTGAATCGCGCAGTGCCACACGAAAGTCGCACATCGAGTCAAACTTGAGGGTTGGTCTTGAAGTTTTGCTGTACGTGTGTTGTGATCACGTGATTCGTATTCTGCTTCTCATTGGCCAAAAGGTCCGAATCACACAATCGAGACTCGCGGAATTAGAACATGTTGAAAGTCGGCAATCGGAGCCAATTCAAAGAATCTGGATTCGCGATGCACAGGCTGCCACACGAAAATCAAGGGATATTGTCGTGATTTCATGAATTGGATTCAAGATTTGACGCTCGTGAAGGGGACTATTATCATATTTCCCAAATATTTTTAAATAGTTGGTATTGTGTTTTTGTTTTGTTTTCCGGTTTTGTGTGTATGTGGGTTTTTTTTTTCTTTTCCCTAGACTTTTCCCCTCCCTCTGTCCTTCTCTTCCCCTCTCTCTCTCTCTCTCTCTCTCTCTCTCTCTCTCTCTCTCTCTTTCTCTCTCCCTCTCTCTCTCCCTCTCTCTATCTCTCTCTCTATCTTTCTCTCTCTCTGTGTCGATCTCTGTGTGTGTCTCCCTCTCGGAATCTGTCTCTCTTCCGGCCCCACTCCTTGTCTCTCTCTTTCTCTCACTCACCTCTCTCTCTCTCTCTTGCCCTCTTTCTCTCCCTCTCTTTCTCTCTCTCTCCTCCCTCTCCCTCACTTTTTCTCCTGGATTGGATTGTGGATGGTAATTGGAGATATTTCCTCTCTGAATTCGGATTTTTATTTTACCACTTTGTATACGGTGGTTCATCCTCTCTAGTGTCACCGCAGCTGCGTGCTAAAGAATCCGGTCATTCGGTCAAAGAACGCGCAGATTTCAGCTGGATGGAATAATAAACACGCATTCGCTTCTATGGTCCAAAGACCCTGATTTACCTCTTCTCCTTGAGCATCTCTTTAAGCTGATGTTTACCCCAATTCTATAATCACTTCATCGCCAGCTCTTGGCCCTCAACCCACCCGCTTCTCCATATTTATTTATCTCAGCCTTTAAAAACCTCATCGACCACCACCACCCTCACCAACCCATTCCCCCACCCCCTCGTTAAAAATAAAATTAAAAAACAAAAAAAATCGATAACAATAACGACAAACGCGAACACAGGTCGTCGGCGCGGCGGGCGAAAGCTGGTCCGGTCCGACTTTTTGCAATTTCCTAAGAGCAATATCCCAGCAGCCTTCCGGTCCCTGGCGCGTGACTTCCGACGGGGGATAATCCGCTAGGTGTCGCTCGTAGTAGAGGGGGGCGGGAGGATATTGGTTCTGTAAAACACAAAGATGGCAGCTGGCGGATCAAGCCCCGCTTACGATGGAGAACCCGAAGCTGACAAACTCCTACCTCTCCTGCTTGGTGTCGTCTGGGCCAATGACGGTGGTTGTTTGATATTAACAACCTGGGAAACTCCCCCGCACACGTCAAACGGTTGTCGGTAAGTAGTACGATTTCAGGGACTGTAGTGACGAAATGCGGCGTAGAATTCTCAAACCCGAAGACTCCCATCTTTTAACCCTTTGTAACCAGTGAGACTTGCTTTGTTAGTGTTAATTTCGTTGTTGCCGTTGTTTGTTTGCTTCTTGTTGTTGTTGTTGTTGTTGTTGTTGTTGTTGTTGTTGTTGTTGTTGTTGTTGTTGTTCTTCTTCTTCTTCTTCTTCTTCTTCTTCTTCTATCTATCTATCTAGTGGCCCCAACAATTAATTATAACGGACTTTTTTTTTAAACTACGAATATTTGATCTGATTTGTCCAGGATTTTATGCTCAGTCATCTGGTTGTCAGACAGTGCAATAAATTGAATTTTTTTGATTGTCTGTCCTTGGGTCCAAAGTTGCAAATGGGCGAATCGGGCGGTTTGAATGAGATCCTGTTTCGGCCAGCGCCTTGAGTAGCTCTTGAGCTGGAAAAAGCGCTGTGTAAGAATAAATAAGTCATACTGGTAATAAATAACGATAATTCCCAATGGATTTCTCTTTATAACAAAAGCATCATACCGAGAACGAGCGCAAGACATGGAGTTGTATGCTATACAAATCTGGTCCGGTCCGACAGGTTTTGGATTGCATTGGACCGGACCTTTCTGTCGCTTGGAAGAGTGTCTAAGACCCTTCTTATGAAAGTGGGATCACGACTTACTGGTCTTAGTCCAGTCCCAGTAATAAAATAAATAGCCAAATAAGCAACTAATTCCTATAAAAATGCTATGCAGTAAAAAATATTCTTTAAGCAATGAGGAAATACCTGTAAAAAGTCCCAGTAAAAAAAAGGGGTCTGAAACATGATTTTTGGTGCTTATGTTTTTTCACACTTCAAAACGTCAAAGGGAAATTACTTGAAATAAACATTTAATTCAAAACCATATCATGTTGCATGTCAAATGAAAGCTCTTAACATATACAGTCCGAAAATCTGTTTCAACGCTTTCTGTGTCAGTTTTAGTTCTGACTGTGGATTAAAATTTATTTAACATAGGGGTATAAATGCGAAATTCCGATGATCTTAAAAATCTTGATCTCGATTGTAAAAGTCGACTTCTATTTAATTCACAAGAGAAAAAAGATTAGTTAAAAGGAAGACACACGAAATAAAGAAAAACAGAAAAACTCAGGAAATTGATTAGTTTTCCAGTAGAATATAGAAGTGGTCTACCTTAGTCGCTCTCAGAATCCGACTCGTCATCCAGCTGAACCACAGAGTTTGTGCAGCTGACTCCACGGCATTCTCCACAAGCTATGGTGCACGTAAGTCCGTGCTTTCTGCATCTGCATCTGCCAGTAGAGCAGTCTTTCTAGCAGCAGCAGCGGATAACATTCAAAATATCCTATGGAGAAGCTGGCTTATTAGTTATGATTGGAAGTAGCCCACCCTCCTGTAACTTCCATTCCCAATCCATTGGTGATAGACCATGGTCTCTGTCTAGACTCAGCTACTCCTGGACTTGGTAGAATGTTCTGTAGGCATGGAATTCAGCTGCTGCTGCTGTTGGGGGAGCACTTTAGCTTGGATTTGTGTATGGCTTGCAGACACTTTTTGCTCATATTTGACAAACCACAGTTTGGTCAAGGTATCAGAACGTTTTTCACTGTACAGGTGAACAAATACCCTCTCACCAGCCGCTGCAACAGAATCATGACTTGACATCTTATCATTGAATAGCCTCATCCAGGAGCTCTCCTGAATCAATCTTCTTGACTGTGAGTGATTTTGAGATGTTGAAGGGATGAGATGTCGTGTCGTATCCACAGAATGCATGGGCAAAAAGAATGTTATTACAGACTGTTGTTCCGGTTTGTTTTCGCAGTTGGCCAAGAATATTTCCTTCGTCTCGCAGAGGATCATGTTAGGATCAAAGGCTACATGTCTCCCAACCATGCCTTTGCTTCTTCGAAGATGGGCAACATCTTTGGTACTTGGGCCATCAACATAGCCATCGAAAATGATTGTAGCTAGTGTATGTTTCCTAGCAACAAAGCTGACATACATCTCTGCTAGATCTTTTAGGACGACCCTCTGGGCCATGGAAGGCGATGCAAAAGGGATCCACCATCGAGAATGTATTTCACATTTTCTCTTGGCAAGGATGCAGTTTCATTGACAGCAGACCAGAGAAATCCTGCAAGAGTATGTTTGTTGGCTTTTCTGGGGAATCCTGTCGCATCAAACAAGGAGGCAGGTACATTGGCCAGTCCATAGTAAAACATTTCTTCGAGCCTGTTGGTATCATTCCCAGCGACTTGCACCAACCTTTGAAACAATAACTGCGGATCCACTTGCACCATTTCCTGGCCAATAGTCACTCCAGTTTTTGTCGCCATTGTGACTGCTTGATTGCTTTTCTTGAACGTCACGTCAGTTGGAGATTGACCCGTCATCCCTTGAAGAATGCGCTGACCAATTTCAACAGCTTGGTCAGCATTGATAGATGAGTCAGCTGCTTGGCCAGTAGCAATAGACCTAGACTCATGTCAGCGCAAAACGGAGTTTTTGATGAAACATAGTTGATGACTGTCAAAGTTTCTTTGTGGTCTTTCTCTTGCCTTATTTCAGAAGAATCTTTGTGCTGTTCACTTGTTGTGAACTCTGTTTGCGTCAAGGATTGCATCCATTGGTTTGCTGTTGCACAAGCAGGCATAGAGGGAAGCCAAACAAGCCTTTGTCGTTCGCCCATTCCGCGCCCTTTAGTTAGGCCACCATTTGACGTCAGCGTCCTCATCAAAGTTTGCTCAATCACCAGATCACACGACAGACCAGCCCTATAGCGATCGCTTCTCCTTTTCACGTGATGGCCTGCCATGAAATCGTGATAGACTTCTGGGTAGGTTTTGTTCAACTCCATCATTTGCTGTAAGTACAGCATGGCCGACTTGGTGTAGAGGTTGTGCCCTGAAGCAGCAAAATAGGGCAACATTTTGGCAACAGCAGATAGATGGAGCTTGAAGTCTCCAGTTCTCTCAGCCTATATTGCTGTGTGAAGGAGGTGTACCATTTCTTGAATCCATAGCTTGCTCGTTCTACTTGAACATTGTCGTTTGAAATCTTCCAACGTTGCTTTAATGCGTCCTAATACAGGATGTATTGCAGCATCTCTTGGTGTTGTTTTGCCCTGCATCAGTGATTCAAAAAGAGCCTAATCAAAGTCATCATTGCCAACAGACTCTGTTATGTCAAGATCTGCAGGATTATGTAGAAGTGACTCTTCTTCTTGACAATCACCGTTTTCCTTCCTAGGATTGTAATCATTGGACAAAGTGTCAGGATGGAGCAACAGCAATGACATGTTGAAGGAAGTGCTTACAAATATTGCACTCAATGCTGCTTCGACAAGAAAATGTGCTCTAATTGCCCTAGAATAAGCCTTTCCAGCAATGATGTGAACTGCACAATTTGATGCACATACTGCCTCTATTGCCTTGTCTTGTCTTGCCGTATATGCCCACAATCAATCGTGTTGATCATTATGGCACTTTTTTTTACCAAGGTGCACGCTGGGTGTGTTCTTGTTACCGGCGCTCACCCGTCTAGGACATGAGCGTCAGGATCTTTAAAGTCCGTTATGATGTAATGTATGCGACACAGACTAGACCTCGGTTTATACTCTCATCCGAAGGAGTAGGAAACGAGAGTAAAGTGTCTTTCCCAGGGACACAACACAATGCCCGGCCTGGGCTCAAACCCGGGACCTTCCGATCCGCAAGCCAACGCTCTAACCATTCGGCCACCATGCCTCATGCAAGCCTACATGCATTTATCAACCACAGGCTCTGAAATCTTTTCTTTCCCCTCCTACATTCGTACGTGGTATAGTATGTAATTGAGGCCTACGAGAGACGAGACTTCCAAGCCTATGTATCAACAATGCCATTGACATTGTCACCTGCACATTTCATCACTTGGCTGTAGATTCCTGACATCATGCGGAACAATATCTGGGCGGTAAAAATGGGGGTTCCCCAATGCATTCGCATAAAAAAATAGTTCGCTTTAAAAAGTTAAAATAAACATATTCATACCCCTTCGATTCCGTGGGACTTTTTTTCAGTTGTAAACACAACTGTAAAGAGTAAATTAGAATATATATCATTTTTATAGGATTTACTTACTTTCAAAAAGCCTGTTGGATTGGACTATCTGCCCAGCTCTCTCTCAATCCCTCTCGCCTCCTCCGCCCCCCTCCTCACCCTCGTCCCTTTCCCTACCACCTCCTGTCAACTTCCGGAATGAAGCCAATGGAAAAGTTGTGCTTTCTCACGTGGACAGCGTAAGCTATAGACATAGGCCTGTCATGTTCAAAGCTGCGCCCCCTCACTCAGCGAGGCTGACGTCACTTCATTTACATATCGTCCGACTTTTTGGACTGGGCTTACCTGACCCCCACATTTACGCGCGCACTCGCTCCCGATCCCCACTATCACACTCATATTCCCACGCACTCATCGCCGGGGTTGGGCTGAGGTAGTGTAGGGGTGCGGTGGGAGTTAAGTAGAGGAGGGATGGTGGTGGTACATTACATTATACATTACATTACATTACATTACATGATTATTGCTTTAGGTCCAGCGGACTCTTCCGAGCCAAATCAGGACCGGACAACCTCTGATCCGCATCAAAGATCTGCTGAAACAACCCTAGTGGTAAAACTGAAGGCTCTCCACCAGCCAGTCACTTTACAATAAAGACATCCCACGAATGGGACGCTGAGGCTGTACTCTAATTTATCGAACCCCCGTTTACAAAAACAAAATAGAATACAAACATCATTATAAATTGTCAACAAAACACATACATAAAAAAGCCTATATTGCTAAATAAAAACACCATAGGAAGCCCTAATGACCACCTGGCAGAAAGCGTCCAATATTCCCAAGCTGATCCAACAGACCTCATACACAAATAAGGAGTCTTGTCCCGGAAGAGTTTTCAAAAAAAAGGTAGGGGACTGGTCTAGCGAAGAAGAAGATAGTATAGCAGATTGATAGAACAGAGCAGGAATGAGAACGAGCAAATGAGAAAGACAGCGACAGTGGGAATTTAAAGCACTAAATTTCCAGAAAGTGGGAATACTATTTATACTGAAACCCCCGGCACCCCAACGGGGGGGGGGGGGGGGGGAGTGGTGGTGGTGGTATAGCTTAAACAAAGAGCGGAGTCCCTGACCGCGTCCTGTGTAAAGGCAAAACAAAAGCCAGGAGCCTGCGTTTTAATTTTTGGGTTAGTGAGACGCTTCTTCAGCCCCTATGAACACAAAGTGCCAGGTGACCTGAGATTAAGAGATCCAGACAGGCTAGCCATCCAGACATCCTAGGCGGATGAATACCCGCTACACAGATACACGCCGCACGCACTAGGTCCCTTCTCCCCATCCACGGTCTCCCAGGATAGAGCTCAGTCGTCTGGGTCTCAGACTTAGCGCCCAAAGGTTGCCGGTGGGCGCCTCGTGCGGCTTGAGCTAGATCCTGTATCAACCAACGCCTTGATCTGAAAAAGCGCTCTGGAAGATTATTGAAATAAAATATTTATTTTTTTAAAAATACGATCAGACGAAGAACGCGAGAATTTATTGTTTTAGTGAATTGAAAACTGCTATGTGGCTTGTTGGCGCAGTTGCATGTTTAGTCGACGGTTTCCTAGTACGCCAAGGGCCGCTGGTTCGATTCCCGGAAAGGTGCGAACTTATGTGAGGTAGGTACGAGACTAGTCAAATCATCGAGGGTTTTTGAAGGGTACTCCGGTTTCTTTTCTACCTTCAAGAATGGGTTCGGATGCAGTCAATCTAAAAGTTTAGAAACTGAAATTGGATTTCCTTTCCGTCTCCTAATAGCGTTTTCCGTGGCTTTACCCCATGACCACATGTTTGAATGATAGATGCGAGTTTGTCGTGTGTGTGTGGGAGTGTATCAAACATATGAGCGTGTATGTTGGTACAGGTCGCCTCCCTTTGAGCCTGATTAATTGCTGATTTGAAGAAAAAGCGCCTAGATATAGCATCCATGAGTTCTTCTTCTTCTTCTTCTTCTTCTTCTTCTTCTTCTTATTATTATTATTATTATTATTATTATTATTATTATTATTATTATTATTATTATTATTATTATTATTATTATTATTATTATTATTTACTATTTATTATTATTATTATTATTAATATTATTATTATTATTATTATTATTATTATTATTATTATTATTATTATTATTATTATTATTGTATAAAAGGTAAAGGTAAAGGTGGTCCCATAGCCTTGTGGCCGTAGGGGAGCGTGATGTTGGAGATCACACTTATCTTGGGCTAGTGTAATGAGGGTGATGCCCATCTCTCTCCCTCGCTGCTTTACCTTCCCCACCCTTACGAGAGTAGGTACATGTACTCAGTCACAGTGGAGTCAACTGGGGGCGTTGTTATTTGTCGCTTCACGGTTTGCGGTCACCCATCCTAGTGCTAACCGCTCTTGACGGTGCTTAACTTGCGACACACTAGCGAGTGCTCCAACCACTGCGCTATCCGACACCTCATTATTATTATTATTATTATTATTATTATTATTATTATTATTATTATTATTATTATTATTATTATTATTATTGGTTTAAACATAAATTTATTCAACAAACCAGATAATTATCCATGGCACAACATCAGGGCGCACAGGTGCACAAGGCCTAAATGAGTGCTACCCAAATAATAATAATAATAATAATAATAATAATAATAATAATAATAATAATAATAATAATAATAATAATAATAGTAATAATAATAATAATAATAATAATAATAATAATAATAATAATAATAATAATAATAATAATAATAATAATAACAAATTGTATAGCGCACTTCCTCACTAGAGCTCATACGCTATAGAGAATAGAAGCCAAACATGAAAGACCAAATCAGAATACAACACACACACGCACGCGCACACATACACACACGCACACAATGACTATGATTGTGTTTTAAGTATTTGACCAAGAAAAGTTCAGGACCGAGATTTAAGGATAGAGAACTGTTGAAAATGTGTGTTTTCAGTCCAGAGCGAAAGGAAAGCGATGATTCAACAGAGCGCGGAGTTAAAGAAAGAGAACTCCTAACTGTAGGGGCTGAAAAGCAGAATGAGCGTTCGTCAAAAGTTTTTGTTTTTATACGGGGAATACGAAGCTGGCGACTGTCAGAAGATTAACCTATACCTGTCTGGCCGGGAGAGCATAATAATAAATAATAAATAAGGTATCAAAATATCAGTAATGATAATAATAATAATAATAATAATAATAATAATAATAATAATAATAATAATAATAATAATAATAATAATAATACCTAATATGTGACACTGAAATTTTGAGGATTTTGGGGTTGTTTAAACAATCACGAATTTTGTTGTATAGACTATAGCCGTCGGCGTGTTAAACCTTTCAATGAAAAGGAGAAAAAAAGAAAAAAGGCATGGAGTCTTTTTTATTGGTTTGATAATATACATTCCACAGAGAACGGTTAGTTTATTGCCTTGCTGTAGAAGAGCACGAGGGACGATCGTTTTCTTACCTGGGCTGGCACAACTTAAAGCCACAGCAGGTTTCCGCAGCCTACCACAGTTTAGGTGAGAACGGTGCTCAATGGTTCAAGCCGCACGCGAATCTTTTTGGGAGAGAGCATTGTTCGATCCCGACTTTACAAACTACAGAGGTTTTGAAAAATGACTTTTTAATTTAAAAAAAAGGGCTTTGTACTTTTTTATTTTAATATTTTTTTTTGTTTTGTATTAAACAGGATTTTGCATTTTCCAAGGAACAAGGGGTAATTGTGATCCTTACAGAGGTAGAATGTAACTGCTATCTGATTGTTTTCCTCACAGTGACGGGATCCTCATACCAAAAAAAAAACAAAAAGACCTACGCCTTCCCCAAATTCCCGATTTTACGTTTTCCTTCCCGGTTTTTTTTTTCTTTTCGCTTGTGTGCATGTTTTTGCAATCACCCCGTTCTAATTTGGTCTCAAGATAGCGGTTTAGTTGACAGTATGCGCGTGCGTGTGTGTCTGGCGCTAATTTATTGGGCGACCTCTAGCGGGACCGGGCCATAATAATCATGTATAGGAGCAGATATAGCCAGAGCTATCGCGCCCTGGTCGATTTAAGGGTTGCTCCGGGCACCGCTTATAGCCGCAGTCTACCGTTAAGCTCGTCATCGCCCCTGGACGTCCGATACTGAGTCCGATATAGATGGCAGACTCGTTCTCCACCCCCACCTTTTCGATCGATGACTTATGCTGACCTTTGCACTAATAATGCCCGTTCATGCGGTGGTTGTGTGTCTTGGTTTCAGGTCTGCCCGTGCAAAATGTCTGGCATAAAGCGGTCTTGGACAAAGCTACATCTACCCCGAGTTGCGATTGGTTCTCACGAGCTATTTTTGCTTCTGGGCAACATTTTGTTATACGCGAGCGCTTTTAAAATAGCGCCACACATGTTGACTACACAACAGCCAATCAAAGTGAAGTTGGTTGAAAATGAAAGGTACTGTCAACCGTACCGACGACACAACAATATTATCAAATATAAATACTAATTCATACCAATTGCACACACACATAATTATTTCGTCATATAACAAGTATACAAATCTTACCAGACTGTAAATGACAAAAAGTCCTCCCTTGCGAATTCACCGATGAACACATAGCCATTCGCAAATCGAAAGCCTACCACTCGGGCCGCCATCTTTTTTTCTTCACAAACAACCTTTCAAGGCCGCTACACTTCGTGGTCATAGGGTTGCCCAGACTTTCCAGACATTGATGGATTGGCTGGAGAGGAACAAGAACTTGAACAGCTGGTACAGAGGCCTGACACTACCTTCAGAGCCTATGGAATGCAAATAAGTGCAGAGAAGACTAAAATGATAACCAACAACACCCATGGCATCAAACATGGACATCAAAGTCCAAGGCCAATCCATCAACGCAGTGCATTGCTTTAATATTTAGGGGACATTGTATCAGACAATGGGTCCCGACAGGAAGTCCTCTCCAGGATCACACAAACAACTGCTTCCCTGACAAGGTTGAAGCCCGTTTGGAAAGACAGGACCACCAGTCTACATTCCAAGGTAAAACTGCTGGGCTCCCTTGTCATATCCATCTTCCTATACGCTTGCGAGACATGGACCCTCACGTCAGATCTACAACGAAGAATACAAAGCATGGAGATGAGGTGCTACAGAAGACTTCTGGGCATTTCCTATACAGAGCAAATCACCAACGACAAAGTCCGACAGACCATCACACAAGCCACTGAACAACACTATGACATGCTCACAGTGGTCAACAAACGGAAACTCCAATGGTATGGCCAGGTCACCAGAGCATCAGGTCCTGCAAAGACCATCCGGCAAGGCACGGTGCAAGGAGGCAGAAGGAGGGGGAGACAAAAAGAGAGGGGAGTACAACATTCCAGAATGGACTGGCTTGACACTGACCGAAGCCATGAGGTTTACTGAGGACAGAGAAAGATGGATTACGCTGGTTAAACGATCATCTATGGTGCCCCTACGACCTCCGAGTTACTGGATGGGACAGGATAAGATAGATAGGATAGGATAGATAGGATAGGATAGGATAGATTTTCCGCCAAAATAGTAAGGTAGTGTTACGTAGCGCTATGCCTAGGCAACTCAGGGCTGGTTTTTCGTGAACCTCGTACCTACAAACCATTCGGGTGATTTTGGGGGTGGGGGGATGGATAGGTGGGGTGGATTTGCTTTCTGAAAGACAAGACGGGTGAGCTGTAGTGCAGCGCTACCCCAGGACAAAGGGGAGGGAGTAGTAGGACCTCCATTGTGAATAAATGATCCCATCTACAGTCCCTTAGAGAGAGAGAGAGAGAGAGAGAGAGAGAGAGAGAGAGAGAGAGAGAGAGAGAGAGAGAGAGAGAGAGGAGAAGAAGAAGAAGAAGAAGAAGAAGAAGAAGAAGAAGACGCAGCAGAAGAAGATGCTTTAATGATGATGATGATGATGCTCATGATGGTGATGAAAAAAAAAGAAGAAGAAGTCCCTTGAAGAACACAAATGTCCTGTTTTTGTAGGATGGGTGCGGGTAGGTGCAATAAAACGAGCCTGTGGTAAATATTTACTTTTCAAAATGGCCAGCCGCCCTTTTCCTCTCAAAGCTGCTGCAAGAACACCTCTGTTTCAAACGGGCTTTTCCAAATTTAACCGCCACACGCCCTGCATCTGTTACGTCACACATGTGCGTGTGTCTCTGTGTGTGTGTGTGTGTGTGAGTTTATCTCTCTCTGTCTATCGCTGTCTGTCTCTCTGTCTCTGTCTTTTTTTCTCTCCTTCGCTTCCTCTTTCCTACGCAGGGGCGAACGAGAGGGAAAGGGGAGATGGAGTGCACTGGGTGCACCCACACCCCCACCTTCCAACCTCCCGTCCACCCACCCCAAAAAGAAGAAGAAAAAGAAGAAGAAGAAGTAAAGGTACAATTATAGCTTTTGACAATTGTTTAATGGCCGCGGCCTGCCAAAGCGCTGTAGTGTGACCATCCTGGAGAAAGTGTTGGGGCATCCTCCCACCCCGCTCCCCTCGACTCGCCCCTTTGTGGTGAGAGTGATCTGCCCCTGCTATGCGCTTTCCAATGTAAGATGCGTACATGTGTGTGTGGATTTTAGCGTGTAAAGAAAGAGATTTTTCTTATATAGCGCACTTACAAGCTCACAGAGCTTCTCAAGGCGCTGGCCCGTAATATCCAGCAATCACAAAATAGTTTGCTGAAGTCAGGTGTACGTCTCTGTCTCTCTCTGTCTCTGTCTTTCTCTATGTCTTTGTCTCTCTTACGGGCTTTCCAATTTCTAATGTGTGAATATGCGTGAATGCGTGTGTGTGTGTGTGCGTGTGTGTGTGTGTGTGTGTGTGTGTATGTTTGTGTTTGTGGCATCGATGGGCTTTTCCCAAGAACACATCTTTGTGCTGTTAATTTTATGATAGCCATGTGTGATATGGCAGCAGATCTCCAACGAAGAATACAAAGCATGGAGATGAGGTGCTACAGAAGACTTCTGGGCATTTCCTATACCCAACACATCACCAACGACGAAGTCCGACAGACCATCACACAAGCCATTGGACAACACGATGACCTGCTAACAGTGGTGAAGAAACGGAAACTTCGGTGGTATGGCCACGTCACCAAATCATCAGGCCTTGCAAAGACTATTCTGCAAGGCACAGTGCAAGGAGGTAGAAGAAGAGGGAGACCGAAAAAGAGGTGGGAGGACAACATTCGAGAATGGACTGGTTTGACACTGAGCGAAGCCATCAGGGCTGCTGAGGACAGAGAAAGATGGAGTATGCTGGTTAAACGATCATCTGTGGTGCCCCTACGACCTTCGGGTTACGGGACAGGATAGGATAGGAAGGATGTGTGATATGTATATGCAATCGCGCGCTCTTGTCTGCGCGTAAGAGAGAGAGAGGTGAGAGAGAGAGACAGTGTGTGTGTATGTGCGTGCGTACACCTGTGTGTGTGTGTTTGTGTGTGTCTGTGCGAGCCTGTGCGTTTCTGTAGTTAATTTTAACAGATAACAGTTTTGCTTTTGGGATCAGTTTGAATTCCTTACCCTCCTCAGCTTGACACTACAAAGTAGCATACGTAAATAATTTTCTTCACGAATAGAAGCATACGTAAAGACATAAATAAATAAATAAATACGTTAATTAATTAGTTAGATAGGCAAATAACAATTAAACAAATAAAAGGTGAATAAATAAATAAATAAATAATCTTATACAATAAATATGATTTTATTTGAAATGACGATAATATGAAGGTTTGCCATGCTTTGTATTGGACTTGAACCCAGAAAAGAGATAGAGCATGAAACCGGAGGATGTAACAGCAGCAGCAGTAGCAATGTAGCATCATCACCAGGTATCATCATCATCATCATCATCATCATCATCATCATCATCATCATCATCATCATCATCATCATCATCATCCTCATCTTCATCATCATCATCATCATCATCATCATCATCATCATCATCATCATCATTATCAGTAATAGTAGTAGTAATAGTAGTAGTAATAGTAGTAGCAGTAGTAGCAGCAGCAGTAGTAGTAGTAGTAATACAGGATGCTATCACGCGCTTTTTCTTCAATAAAACTCAAAGGGTGGCGATCTCTGAACACAAGGCGGAAGAGAAACCCAGTTTTAGTGTGAAAATTTCAGATTCACTGCATCCCATACCATTATTGAAAGGAGGGAGAAAACCGGAGTACCCGGACAAAACCCTGAACAGTTCTGAAAAGTCTCCTACCTATAAGAGGGGTTAGTTCGTCCCAAGCGGGGTAGTAGTAGTAGAAGTAAGAGTAAGAGTAGTAGTAATTGGGGTAGTAGTAGTAGAAATAGTAGTAGTTGGAGTAGTAGCAGCAGAAAAAAGTAGAAGAAGCAAAACGTGAAGGGTATAAGTTAGGGAAAGGAATACGGAGGCAGGAAGTGGGGTGGAGGGTGTGGGGGGAGGGTGTGGAGCGGGTGATAGCAATAACTAGGAGCAGGCGGGTGTTTGTTTTGCCAGGACTGCCTCGCCGCCAACCACGCTGATACAATCACCAACGGGCAACAAAGAACCTTAATCACCCGATTATCTTTCCTTGGATGTAGCACTTTCGTTCCCTTCAATGCGCGGCAAGACGCTTGCTCTTGATAGTAATTTTCCTTCTTCACACCGGCGGCGCTGCAGTAGTTCTGAGGTTTTGCAATTAGACTGTTAATTTATTCCAAAGTCTCGCCTGGTAATACGGACAGGACTTGAATGTAGATCTATTGTTTTGCCTCCCATTCTTTTATTGCTCCGTGTGAGAGAGGCTTTACAGGTCATAATAATTAGGCCCTATACAAAACCGAAGAGATTAGGACAATTTCTATAGAGAAATTCAGAAAACGATGCTGTAGCAGCCATATCGTTCACGTCATTGGTGCCTGTAATGTACAAAACAGTGGTTTTGTTTGTGGAAGTTTGAATTACATTTGGGTTACATCCCCTCTCGCCGCCATCTTGAAATGGTGTGATCACCTTACGCAATAAATGAACAATCAAAACACGAAAGGTCTTTGACGACGCACACTGAGGGGATTGGACACACTGGATACACATTTCGGAAACCGTGAACATCCCTTATTTTTTTCTTCTTAGGCTTGGATCAGAAGTATAGTGCCCTGGGCAGACGCTAGCAATGTGTCAAGCTAAGCAACGTCGGGCGGGTTAGTACTTGGACGGGTGACGAAGCAACGTCGGGCGGGGTTAGTACTTGGATATGTGACCATACTTGGAAGACAACCAACAATCGACATTAAAAAAAATGGCTAAATTTTTTAAAAATAATAATGCAAGAGTGCGACACGCCCCAGTCCATTCAGCTGTGAATGTGTACGTACCTGGATTTGTTTAGAACCGAGAAAGGTATGACACGGTGAGGGAGAGGAGAGTGGAAGGCACTACCCTCATTAAACCGGCCTAGGGTAAAGGGTGGAGGGGGGGGGTCCCAAAGGCCTCTCTCCCCAACGACCAAAAGGTTAAGGGAACACCTTTTTTTCTTCCTAACCTTCTGCATCTCGTGCATTTGCTGGCTTTACACCTGTTAAGCCCATCTGTATTTATCTGCCCTTAGGTCCATCGATATAGCTCGCATCTGAGCTACTAAATACTATCGATAAAAAAAACATACCCTTACACCTGGAGTACTAAATTCTGTGATTACCAACAAAGAAAGAAAAGAAGTCTACCTTAAACCCAGGGCGAAGTTTGTGATGAAAGTGATTGAAAACCGTGCTAACATTTTGGGATTAAAATGATTGTAAACAGTGCTAAATGGTGTAATGGAAATTTCCAAATTGTGGGATTAAAATTATTAAAAACTATACAAAATGGTCCGATTAACATAATTAAACTACTAAGAATTTTTCTTTGATGAATAAATTCTGTTTAAATCAGTGCAAATATTTAATTTAAAATATTGAAAAGAGTACGATTGTTTTTGTATGTGATGAAAATGTTATTGAAATGAGTGAGAATATTTCGTGATTCAATTTTATTGAAATCAGTCCCAATGTGTTACTAAAATTATTGAAAACGATGCGAATTCTGGAATGGAAAAGATACCCTGTACAAAGGACAAGAGTTCTATAATTGAGCATACACAGTGCAAAAGACGACAATGTGGACTTTGACTTAACACCCACAAAAAACAACATGTATGAGCATGCCAGAGTTCAAATCTAGAGCTGTTTGTAGCTTTTACACACACAAAAAAGTGTTGTAGCAGGGAAACTGATAATGTTTTTGTCTTCAACAAGACACCAGCAAATTATAACTCGCTTTGGGGTTGTATAACATTTGCAGAAGAAGAGGGAGAAGAGAGGAGGAGGAGGAGGAGGAGAAGGGATAAAAAGAAGGGGAAGGAGACGAAGAAAAAGGAGGAGAATGAGGTCATGCGTTTGGAAGTCTCGTTCGTCAACAGCTGAAGAGGAGGAGGAGGAGAAAAAAGAAGAAGAAGAAGAGGGATCACGATGACGATGATGGTGATGATGACGAGGGGAAGGACAAATAATGACTGAATATAAAAGTAATGAGGAGGACGAAAAGAACAAAGAGAAGGTTGGGAGAAGAAGAAGAGGAAAAAGAAGAAGAAGGATAAGTAGAAGAAGAAGCAGAAGGAGAAGAAGAAGGGGGAGAAGAAGAAGAAGAAGAAGAAGAAGAAGAAGAAGAAGAAGAAGAAGAAGAAGAAGAAGAAGAAGAAGGCGACGACGACGACGACGATGATATTGAGAAGAAGAAGAAGAAGAAGAAGAAGAAGAAGAAGAAGAAGAAGAAGAAGAAGAAGAAGAAGAAGAAGATGATGA
>CM072513.1:96775246-96805246 GCA_036898135.1 Oncomelania hupensis | reverse complement strand
TATACCACTTACCTATTCCCTCCACCTGCTTGGACACCTACACCCTACCCCTCTCGTTACACATTAACCATTGCGATGCCCCAAACCCTATACCGAGAGCAAAGAGTCCCAGGGTGCAGTTGTGGTCTGTGATGGTGAATGAAGGACTGGGAAAGGTTAGAGCAACAGAAACAAATGGCAAAACGGTTAGCGCTGTCCCCTGGGAAACCAAAACACGACTACTCATTTCTGGCTGAAAGAGTGGATAGCTATTGGGGATTTTCTGTCTTCTTGTTTTCGAAACATTTGTTCGTTCGCTTGCTTATATGTGTGTGTATGTGTGTGTGTAGTGTGTATGTTTTGTGTTTTTGTGTGTGTAGTGTGTGCGCGTGTGTGGACGGGTTCTAGATGGATTGATTTTATAGCGTTATTCCATGATACCCAAACACGGTCTGTGCGTGTGTGTGTGAGAGAGAGAGCACGGGCATGCGAGTGTGTGTTTGTTGTTTGTGTGTAGTGTGTGTGTGAGAGAGAGAGAGAGAGGGGGGGGGGAGTATTGATGGATTGATTTTATATCTTTAGTCCATGATACCAAACGTGTTCTGTGCGTGCGAGCGTTAGAGCGTAGTGTGCGTAGTGTGTGTGTATGTATGTTTGTGTGAATGTATGTATGTGTGTGTGTGTGTGTGTTTGTGTGTGAGACAGAGGTTATTGATGGATAGATTTTATACCACTATTTCATGATACCCGAGCAGGGTATGGGCGTGTGTGTGGATGTGTGTGTGTGTGTGTCTGTGACAGATTATTGATGGATTGATTTTATATCGTTATTCCATGCTACAAAAACATATTCTGCGCGCATCGTCTTGTATTTTTACGACAAACCAGACCTGTAATTGGAAGGGTGATTCCATGAAACTAAATACCACAAAGTGGTCTATATCCGCGTTACGACAACTGGTCTGAGGCCAAATGTTGGTCTTTCCCCGCTGTTGGGGAACAATAAATAGTGATGAAGCGCGCGATAAGAGTATGATGGTAGACGGGTCACAAATTGAAACTGCTGGTTTAAACAAAATGGCATTCACGAGACAAGCACGCAAAACATGGGTGACTTAACGGGTACACAAAAGCAGAGCTTACATGTGTGCTACCATTTTAACAAATTATAACACTTGAATGTCTCCAGCTTACTGCAACAATGCAAGAAAATTATGTAAATTCTTCTTTCAAACGATTCCTATCCTATCCTATCCTATAACTCAAAAATCATTGGGGCACCACAGATGATCGTTTAACCAGCGTACTCCCATCTGTCTCTATCCTCACCGACAGTGTCAAGCCACTCCTTTCTCGAATGTTGTCCTCCCACCTTTTTTCTGTCTCCATCTACTTCTGCCTCTTTGCACCGTTCCTTGCTGGATGATCTTTGCAAGTTAGGCCTGAACGATTGCATACGGATAAAACGTAAGAATCAATCGAGCGGTTCCTGTCAGTATTACAATTTCAAGTTTACAGAGAATTTTAGTCAAGCAGGATTTGAATCTTGATTGATTAATTGCTAAGTTTGCCTTTTGTCTAGAATTTTTCAAATCTGTTTCTGTTCACATATTATGCGTTACTGATCCACAGTGGATTTCTTAGTGGAAAAACAACGCTATCTTGGCACTCTCTGTGTGTAGTTTTATTGTTGAAAGACAGACAGGCCGCGAGCATTCGACGCGTTTCGCGTTTCCCGTCAGGCGTCAGTGGAATGCCGGAAGTAGAAGCGCTCTTTTTTTCTCACTCATTTTAATTTTTTTTGGGGGGTGGGTGGGGGGGTGGGGGGGGTGGCAAGGGACGTGAAGCTAACGATAAATTACATGTTAGAGTTACCTCCCATACATTTCGGCGCCCCCTTATTCATTCATTCACTAGCATTTTGCATCCCAATATACTCTCTCTGTCTCTCTCTCTCTTGTCTCTAGCTCTGCATCTCTCTCTGTCTCTCTCCTCTGTATGTCTGTCTCTCTCTCTCTTGTCTCTAGCTCTGCATCTTTCTATCTCTCTCCTCTGTTTGCCTGTTTGTCTGTCTGTCTCTCGCTCTCTCTCTCTCTCTCTCTTTCTCTCTCCCTCTCTCTCTCAAATGCAGTTCTAATTGATATAATAAGTTGTCTTTGGGGTGTCGGATAGCGCAGTGGTTAGAGCACTCGCTACTGTGTCGCAAGTTAAGTACCGTCCAGTGCGGTTAGCACTTGGATGGGTGACCGCAAAACGTGAAGCGACAAATAACAACCCTCCAGTTGACTCAACTGTGACTGAGTACCTATTCTCTTAAGGGTGGGGAAGGTAAATCAGCGAGGGAGAGAGATGGGCATCACCTTCATTACGCTGGCCCAAGATAAGTGTGATCTTCAACATCACGCTCCCCTACGGCCACAAGGCTATGGAACTACCTTTACCTTTTTTTTTTTTTACAATCTTCTGATTTTTCAAACTTGACGTTCGTGGTTTTTCAAAAAGACATTAAAAAAATAAGGAAATTTATTTTTGTCAATTTCCTCAAACAAACCCAAAAGAGATGCATTGGAATGATAGATCTGTGTTATTGTTGTTGTTGTTGTAGTTGTTGCTGCTGTTATTGTTGTTGTTGTTGTTGTTCTTCTTCTTCTTCGTCTTCGTCGTCAACATCTTCATCTTCATCATCATCATCATCATCACCATCATCATCATCATCATCATCATCATCATCATCATCATCATCATCATCATCATCATCACTATCATTATCATTATCATTATCATTATTATTATTATTATTATTATTATTATTATTATTATTATTAGACCATACCATAGGAGTTTCCGTTTCTTCACCACTGTGAGCATGTCATCGTATTGTCCAATGGCTTGTGTGATAGTCTGTCGCATTTCGTTGTTGGTGATGTGCTGGGTATAGAAAATGCCCATAAGTCTTCTGTAGCACCTCATCTCCATGCTTTGTATTCTTCGTTGTAGGTCTGCTGTGTGGGTCCATGTTTCGCAAGCCTATAGGAAGATGAAGACGACAAGTGAGCGCAGCAGCCTTACCTTGGATTTTTGACTGATGGTCCCGTCTTTCCAAATGGGCTTCAATCCATCAATGTTATTGGCAAAACTGAGGTTGGAGATTACTCTACTCCTTATGCTGACTGTGCCTTCGTGATCTGCAAGGGCATCTGACATGATGCGCTCCAGGGAGATGTTGAAGAGTGCTGGAGAGAGTAGGCATCCTTGGCGCACGCCGATTGTTGTTTTGATTTAGTTCCCGATGGCGTTGTTTTGAAGGATTGCATAAGGCTACCAGTGCGTCAACCCACGTTGGAGAGCTATCTTAGGACTGGCGGAAGACGGGGGGAAGGAGAGTGGGGGAAGAGTGGATTTGGATGGTGTTGGGGACCTGTAAAAAATGGGAGTGTTGTATGCTGTTGGGGGTGGATCTGGATCTGGATCTGGATATCCCGCCTGTTGGTGTTAATTGGCGGGTGCGCCACAGAAGCCGATGACGACTATCAACGTGACGTTTTTGGGTGTGCGCATCTAAGAAAAAAAAAAAAAAAAAAAAAAAACTTTAACAGTAATATTTACACTTCAGCTGGTCTTCTTGCTGCTGTGCCTAGCGGTTTTAACCGTCCGTTTGCCCAGATGTAGGCAATGGGTACACTGTCAGTTTAAAAGGTTATAATCCAAACGGTTAAAAACTTGATAAAAACACAGGGTTGTTCACACTGGTTTCTGCCGCCCTAACGCTGCTGAGAAGGCGTTGGGCGTGGGCATGGTGACGGTGGTATCGTCGAGGTTGTTCCACTCGATCACTGTCTTGACAAAGAACGAGCCTCTGTACTGCTCTGTCTTGGAGGGAGGAGCCTTGAAACAGCGGCTATTGTTGGTTGCCTGTCTCTGTATAATATTCTGGCTCACGTACCCGTCGTACGCTGTGGGTTTGACCCTACGTCGAGTGCCGCTCACAGGAGTGAGGAAGGAATCAGGGGGTAGGGCAGGGACAAGACCATTGGCGATCTTGTAGAGCATCGTCAGCCGGAGTTGCTGGCGACGTTCCTGGAGTGTGGGAAGTTTGAGGTACTCAAGCATCCTGCCAATGCATCCTGGGTCCCTGGACTTGTAGTCCTTGGTAATGAACCTCGCAGCCAGGCGTTGGATGCGTTCAAGTCTCTCAATGTCTTGTTTGTAGTAGGGATCCCATACCACCGACCCATACTCAAGGGTGGACCTAACAAGAGCGATGTAGGCAAGGCGACGGCACTCTTGTGGGCAGTTCCGAAGGTTCCGGCGTAGGAAGCCAAGTGTAGATCCTGCCCTCTTGCATAGGCTGGTGATGTGTGGTCCCCATTTGAGGTCTGCTGAGATTTGGATGCCAAGGTAGGGGTTCTGCTCGACCTGTTGGAGGATGGTGTCTCCGAGGCTATAGAAGAAGTGAGACTTGGATCGGGTGGAGAGTACGTAGCATTTCTGCGTGTTGAATCTCATCCCCCACTGGGCGGCCCACACTTCTAAGCTCTTGAGGTCGACCTGTAGGGCAAGATGGTCTTGGAAGGAACGGATCTGGCGGTACAGCAGGCAGTCGTCCGCAAACAGTCTGACAGTAGACTTCACGGTGTCCGGCAAGTCGTTGATATGGCATAGGAACAATAACGGCCCGAGCACTGTACCCTGTGGGACGCCGGACTCGACCTCTACCTCTTCAGATGTCTCCCCCTCCAGTACCACCCTCATCGTCCGCTTGGTCAGGAAACTGGTCAGCCAGGTGTGGACAGTGCCCCGCACGCCGTAGTGGGCCAGCTTGTGGAGTAGCTTGCTGTGCGGTACTGTGTCGAATGCCTTGCTAAAGTCGAGTATGACGACGTCCGTCTGGTGGCCTGCATCATGTGACGACAGGATGTCCTGCATGGTGGTGAGCAGCTGGGTTTCACATGAGTGGCCGGTCCTGAAGCCATGGTTGCGGCTGGACAGCACTCCGTGCTGTTCAAAGTGCTTGTGAAGGTGGTGGCAGATGATGTGCTCTAATAGTTTACAGGCGACTGAGGTCAAGGACACTGGGCGATAATTCTCTGCTTTGTTTCTGTCGCCTTTCTTGTAGATGGATGATATGTTTGCCGATAGCCAATCCTTTGGTAGTTGTCCTGCCTCGATGGAGGTGTTGAATATAGCAGTCAGGGAGGGAGCGATGGAGTCGGGTGTATGACGTATATGATTGTGTGTCTGCATATATAGAAGTACACACACAAACAAAACGATATAGTCAGAGGAAGAAACACTCCAGTACATAATCCTGTCCTATCCTATCATGTAACTCGAAAGTCGTTGGTGGACACCACAGATGATTATTTAATCAGCGTACTCCATCTTTCTCTGTCCTCAGCAACCCTCATGGCTTCCCTCAGTGTCAAGCCAGTCCATACTGATAGATTAATTATAGATTATAGTCACACGACACCGGAGCGTATAGGCGACTACTGGTCATATTATTCTGACATCAGCGAACCAGTTGGTAATAAGGGGAAAATAACACGCTGGCCTATCCGTTATTCGAACCAGGGACCTTTCGGTTACTAGTAAGCCGTTCTACCAACTGAGCTACCCGGCCCCACTTACTGATAGAGATAAGCCTGGCTATTTTTTTATATCAGGCTGTTTTAAATCGGCCGTGTGCCGAATTTGGAACACTGATGATGATGGTGTTGATCATATGGAGGGGTTTTCTGAAAATCTCAAGAAACCCTTCAAGTTCAAGTGGCTGTTAAAGGGGAGCTTTCTAATGTCGTCCAATATTGATCATGATTATTTTTCTGTTTTATTTCATAATCTTGCATGTCCTATAATAACTTACCGATCCCCCCCTCCCCCAAACTCTTCCCCGAGATTGTCAATAGTGTTGTTTAAGATATCAGTACGGTTGTCTTGAGTCTCAAAAAGAAATATGGCACGTAAGCATCCGTTATTATTATTATTATTATTATTATTATTATTATTATTATTATTATTATTATTATTATTATTATTATTGTTGTTGTTGTTGTTGTTGTTGTTGTTGCTTTTGTAGATTTTATTTATTTATTTATTTTTATTTTGTTAGGTTTATTTATTGGTTTGTGTACCATTCCCCTGCCTCCCACTACATTCATTTAGTTTTAAAAACCGTAGTTTTTAATCTAATATCTCTTAAGTGTGGAAAGAACTTTTAAATCATCGCTTCTCGCTGACATTTTGTTTTCTGGCAAGAGTGGACGTTGTGTTCTGTAAGAAATCCGATCCCCTACGTACTGTTCCTGTAGGTGGCCATATTACTGCAGTTCTTGGCAATAGCTGACAGACTGTTATGTTCAACCACTAGAAGGACCTACTGCAGTTGTTGGCAATAGCTGACAGACTGTTGTGTTCAACCACTAGAAGGACCCAATTCGAAGGCTTTGTTTACTTTTGACCAAAACGTGTTTACCCTAAAATTCTCATTGTTATCACAATACACAATGATAGAGTGGGCCTTGTTATCACAATAGACAATGATAAAGTGGGCTTTGTTATCGCAATACACAATGATAAAGTGGGCTTTATTGTCACAATACACAATGATAAAGTGGGCTTTGTTATCACAATACACAATGATAAAGTGGGCTTTGTTATCGCAATACACAATGATAAAGTGGGCTTTGTTATCACAATACACAATGATAAAGTGGGCTTTGTTGTCACAATACACAATGATAAAGTGGGCTTTGTTATCGCAATACACAATGATAAAGTGGGCTTTATTGTCACAATACACAATGATAAAGTGGGCTTTGTTATCACAATACACAATGATAAAGTGGGCTTTGTTATCACAATACACAATGATAAAGTGGGCTTTGTTGTCACAATACACAATGATAAAGTGGGCTTTGTTATCGCAATACACAATGATAAAGTGGGCTTTATTGTCACAATACACAATGATAAAGTGGGCTTTGTTATCACAATACACAATGATAAAGTGGGCTTTGTTATCACAATACACAATGATAAAGTGGGCTTTGTTATCACAATACACAATGATAAAGTGGGCTTTGTTATCACAATACACAATGATAAAGTGGGCTTTGTTGTCACAATACACAATGATAAAGTGGGCTTTGTTATCACAATACACAATGATAAAGTGGGCTTTGTTATCACAATACACAATGATAAAGTGGGCTTTGTTATCACAATACACAATGATAAAATGGGCGTTGTTATCACAATACACAATGATAAAGTAGGTTTTGTTGTCACAATGCACAATAATAAAGTAGGCTTTGTTGTCACAATACACAATGATAAAGTGGGCTTTGTTATCACAATACACAATGATAAAGTAGGTTTTGTTGTCACAATACACAATGATAAAGTGGGCTTTGTTATCACAATACACAATGATAAAGTAGGTTTTGTTGTCACAATACACAATAATAAAGTAGGCTTTGTTGTCACAATACACAATGATAAAGCGGGCTTTGTTATCACAATACACAATGATAAAGTGGGCTTTCGCTGCTGAAACCAGTTGCTAAAGTTGAATTTTCCATTTCTGTTCTGCCAAGGAGTGATTTCCCCTGTTTTAACGGTACTCCAATACCATAGCCGTTTGACCTTTGACCCTATTTCTGTGTGAACCACATGGCTTGAAGAGTGCGTCCTATGTGTCTGGGGTGTAGGATAAAGTCTATTTTATCAACCTAAAACGAAACAAAAATTTTATCGAGCATTTTTTTTTACCCTAATGGGTTCTGTCTCTTACCGGCTGTGGTAGATGCTATTTTTAGCTCAAGAATATTGGCTAGCTGTTGCTATTAATAGGCACAAACACTGTTTGAGAAACAACAACGATACTTTCGAAAGAGTTCAGTTTTTGTTGTAAGCTAAGCTTTTTCCCAGTGGTGCAACACTCACTGTGAATGTCAAAACAGATTGCTGGAGACCGCGTCGTCAAACAGAGCCCTTTTAATGTCAACCTTGAAAAACCCATTCGCGCCTCTCCCCCCCCCCTCCCCCACCCTCCCCCATTTTTTTAAAAATTGTATTGGCAGTTTACGCGTAACTGGGATCATCCGAGGCTCGCGTTTGCTTCTCCCAGGTAGTAGAGGAGATGTAAGGTTCGGTTAGTCTCGGTTACGGAGTGTGAATTCATGGCAGTTAAGGCTGATTTTTCAGGTGTACCGCTACAAACAGGAGCATGATTTGGATGGTTCTTCTTCTTCTTCTTCTTCTTCTTCTTCTTCTTCTTCTTCTTCTTCTTCTTCTTCTTCTTCTTCTTCTGCCAATGTATAATAATTTATATAATAATTTTTCCAATGTAATCCTTTGGATGAATAACATTTCTTATGTCGTCTTATATCTTGTTTTATTTTTTTGTACTTCTTCTTCCTCTTCTTCTTTCTTTCTTTCTTTCTTCTTCTTTTTCTTCTTTCTTTCTTTCTTTCTTTCTTCTTTCTTTCTTCTTGTTCTTCTTGTTCTTCTTCTTCTTCTTCTTCTTCTTCTTCTTCTTCTTCTTCTTCTTCTTCTTTCTTTCGTTCTTTCTTTCTTTCTTTTCTTTTCTTTCGTGCTCCTCTTCTCCAGCTGTTGTTACATGGCATTTGTTCTCTCTCTCAGCGTCCTCTTCTCGTTTTGTTTTTTTCTTCCTATCCTTCTTCCTGCTCTTTGTCCTTCTTCCTCCTCTTTGTTCTTCTTCCTCCTCGTGTCTTCTCCCTATGATCTTCCTTCTTGCTATACTTTCTCTACTCCACTTGCCCCCTCTTCTCCCCATGTCCTTCCCCTAATCCCCTCCCCTCCCCTACCCGCTCCTACATACATACGTACATACCACTGGTCTGCCTCTTGTTACGGCTCCAACGTCGCTGTGGAGCATTTCCTATCATGTCCGTCGTGTCATGTGAAAAGATCTTCAGGCCAGACCCTTGTCTGAGCTCAATCCACGCCATGTTGAGACCCATGGAACCTCCTCGTTCTTCCTCTGTGCAAGCGAGATGCTCTTATGATGACTTCTCTTTTGCAGCTTGTAGTGAATTCAGCCAATGGCGTCCTCGGTAGTCAAGCAGTGCAAGTGAGCTAATACACTTACCAATACGGCAAAACAACCATACCAGTTATTCGTTTTTCAGGTGATGATGATGATGATGATGATGATGATGATGATGATGATGATGATGATGATGATGATGATGATGATGATGATGATGATGATGATGATGATGATGATTTTGTTCTCGGTGGATCTAAACATAAAAATGAAAATAAAAATCGGTCCCTTGATTTTCAGCAATCCCAGCCTGATACACTGACGAGCTGAAAACACAGGGCAATGGCCATCTGTATCTATGGCACACATCCACACATGGCCATCTGTATCTATGGCACACATCCACAAATGGCCATCTGTATCTATGGCACACATCCACACATGGCCATCTGTATCTATGGCACACATCCACACATGGCCATCTGTATCTATGGCACACATCCACACATGGCCATCTGTATCTATGGCACACATCCACACATGGCCATCTGTATCTATGGCACACATCCACACATGCAAACCATTGACAGCGGAGAAGGGGAGATAACTCTGTCCTATCATTCCCTCTTTCCACGGAGGACAGCAACCAATAAGGATTGTATCCAAGATGTTAACAGTAAACTCCAATCTCATCTATTTAGGCCAGCCACCTTTATCACTTGTGTTCTACACAATCGTTTAGTCTCCCCGATCCCCCGTTGGGGTGCCGGGGGTTTCAGTATAAATAGTATCCCCACTTACGGGACACAAATTTAATAAAGAAGAAGAATGGAAATTTAGTGCTTTAAATTCCCACTGTCGCTGTCTTTCTCATTTGCTCTTTTTCATTCCTGCTCTGTTCTATCAATCTGTTATACTATCTTATTTTTCGCTAGACCAGTCACCTACCTTTTTTCTTGAAAACTCTTCCGGGACAAGACTCCTTATTTGTGTATGAGGTCTGTTGGATCAGCTTGGGAATATTGGACGCTTTCTGCCAGGTGGTCACTAGGGCTTCCTATGATGTTATTATTTAGCAATGTAGGCATTTTATATGTATGTGTTTTGTTGATAATTTATAATGATGTTTGTATTGTATTTTGTTTTTGTAAACGGTGGTTCGATAAATTAGAGTTCAGCCTCAGCGTCCCCTGCGTGGGATGTCTTTATTGTAAAGTGACTGGCTGGTGGAGAGCTTTCAGTTTTACTACTAGGGTTGTTTCAGCAGACCTTTTATGCGGATCAGGGGTTGTCCGGTCTGATTTGGCTCGGAAGAGTCCGCTGGACCTAAAGCAATAATCATGTAATGTAATGTAATGTAATGTAGTCTCCCCGACCTAAACATCTCTCTAGGCGAAGATGGGAATACAGAGAGATTTTAGGTAATGAACATAGCACGGAAAACTCGTGACCGTTAAGCTAGACGCCCATATGGAAAGAAAGGAAGAAAAATGTTTCTCTTATATAGCGCACTTTCAAGCTCAGAGAGCTTCTCAAGGCGCTGGCCCGTAATATCCAGCAATCACACAATAGTTTGCTGAAGTCACGGTTCGAAAGGAATACAAGTTACATGCCGATTTTTGGGAGCATGCAACGTGTCTTTAGTTGGCATTCAGGTCAAGACACCGACAGGCAGAAAACATAAACCCAACGCACAGTAACGATTCAAATGCTGGAATGAAGAACGTCCTTCAATCAGTCCAAAGACATGTTTTAAAAGATATATTTGAGGTAAATGGACATAACGTGATTGAATATAGACATTCTCTGTAGATGTGTTTCTGTGTATCATCCAAAGGGTGTAGAAGTTGTGAACGTTGTTGCTAATAATTATTATTAATCTCCTGTCGGTAGATGTTTATAGACTGATTGCAACTTTGTTTTGAAATAGATAATGTTTTGAAAGTCTAATTTTAATTGTCTGATATTAACCTAAATGTGCGAAAAGACATTAAATGATTCCATTTAATTTAATCACTTTAATTTAATCACTTTTTATCAAGTATATCAACCAGCCAACAATACTGCTGCTACTACTATTACTATTACTACTACTACTTCTTCTTCTGCTACTATTAGTATTTATTCTTCTACTACTATTACTACTACTGTTACTACAGCTCTTGCTGCTACTACTACTACTTCTACTATTACTACTACTACTTCTACTATTACTCCTACTACTACTACTTCTTCTACTACTAGTACTTCTTCTTCTATTACTATTACTACTACTACTGTTACTACAGCTCTTGCTGCTACTACTACTATTATACTACTACTATACTACTACTAATATACTACTACTACTTCTGCTACTACTATTTCTACTACTATTACGTCTACTACTATTAATTACTACTACTACTACAGCTACTACTTCTACTACTACTACTGGATGCTATGCGCGTCTAATTAGAATCAAAGCGCGGCGATCTGTAACCAACATACACGCTCACTACAACCGAAATAACGGACACACCACATTCATCACTCAAAGATGTTTATGTAGGCCTACAGACAATCCGGGTGGGTGCTTGGGAGTAGGGTACGGGTAGTTGCGGAACTGCCCTTAGAGGGGACCTGAAGATCGGATGAAAATGATAATTTCTGCATGAGGATCGTCAGATGGCGATGAAGATGAGAATGATGCTGAAAGATGGTAAAGATCTGGATGAGGGTGACGATGACGTATCATAACGATGACGTACTATGACGATGACGTACCATGAAGATGGTGGCCTGGTCTCTCAGTGGACAGAAAGCTGGTTTCCTAAGCTGACGGTCGCGGGTTCGAACCCCGCGTGGGAGCGAACTTACGAGACTTAGGTACGAGACTTTTGTTTAGGGAAGCGAGGGTTTTCTGCGAGTACTCCGGTTTCCTCTCTCCCTTTCCATAATGGTACGCAGTCAAGCTAAAATTTCAAAAAAATGACAATTGATTTCTATTCCGACTTCTGTAATAGAGGTCTCTTCAGATCGCCGCGCTTAGAATTCGATTGAAGAAAAAAGCGCGTGATAGCATCATGTATTATCAATTTTATTATTATTAGCTGATAGTAATGATGAAAGATGGTGAGTGAATCAAACGGTGTCTCATTTGGTGCGTCTGGGTCGATTCTATACTGCCTGGTTTAAGTTAGTCCTCCGTTATTCATTCATTCTGGGATTTTGTTTTTTTTCCCACCCTATTGCCAGGGATGATGGTTTGAGTTATGAGTCACGTCGTCGCCCAAATCCACGTGAGGTTCACAAGGTCTGGCGGCACAGAAGGATGATCCCCGCTGTTGCTCTATTGTGGCAACATTCGCAGATCACTCAGTGCGCCACAGATTACTCGCTACAGATGGGGAAAAGGGCTAGCTAGAAGTAACAAAGGGGGAGGGAGGGATGAGAAAGAGAGAGAGAGAGAGAGAGAGAGAGAGAGAGAGAGAGAGAGAGAGAGAGAGAGAGAGAGAGAACACTGGACTGTTTAACAGGATACTGTTTTTAGATTCTACAGCTCAGACTTTTAACCTGTCCTAAACAACTCATTAACGCGGATGCAAATTTACCTAGTTTCAGAGAGGAAGGCAGACACACGGACGGACAGACAAACAGACAGAGAGACAGACAGACAAAATGATGACCTAAAATATATTTTGAGAATTTTGTTTGTTTGGTCTTTATTTTTAATTTTAATTTTTGTTGTGTGTGCTCATGTGTCATTATAGCGGATTTACGAAACCGATTCCCTCGGAAACCCTTTTTTTGGTGGGGGATGGAGGGGGAGTGACGAGGGGGGGGGGGGAAGGACGCACGTTGCAACCATACTAATATGTGTCTGTTATACTGTTTTTTTTTGTTTTTTTTTTTAATCAGTAGTTGATTCAGCCCCGATGCTTGAATCCTGACAAGTGTAACTCAGATTCGTTTATCCACGCAACCTGTTCACTCAGCAACAAGGCAGGAGTTGTATGAAGTTTTCCAACTTTATTCAGCGTACATCAACAACTGCATACAATCTCTCAATCGCTTTTTTCACTTTCACCTTTTACAACTTTTTTCAACTCTCTACTCTGCGGCACTTATATAGTCTCTCTATACTCTAGAGAACGTTCGAGCATTCCAGCGTGACGCAATTATAGCCAATCGCAATAAAATTCGTCATCGGAACTATGCACTGTCTTACGTCATATAACTTCGAAAAATCTTTCAGCTACCAGTAGATCTATCTAGACGCTTCGATCGATAGTAAACAAGCAACCCTGGAAAATTCTCCAATAATATCGACCAACGAAAATTATCATACCAAGCTTTTCTAACACCAACGCAAAATTAAATCAAAGGTAAATACACTGTTATTGCATGCTTTGCAAAACAAAATAATCGGATCTATCGTGCGCGTCTCAAACGTAACACTGGTACCCATTGTCAAGCAGGGATCGAATCCAGGACATCCGTTATTACACTCAGGAGTCGGATAATTCTTCCGTATGCGTTAAAGTGGCTTTGATAGCATCATCACTTCAACTTCACTCAGGCCGTTGTTGACCTCAGTACACATAAGTAACAGTAGCATTAGCAATACGGCAAAAGCATCCTTCGGATGAGAGTATAAACCGAGGTCTAGTCTGTGCACGCGCGCTTTCCACCGCACGGTCTTTAACGATCCTGAGGCTCGTTTCGTATGGTCTCTACCAACCCATATCGGCCAGCGTATAGATTGGTTTTCTTCCGTTATTATTATTATTATTATTATTTTTATTTTTTTTTGGGGGGGGGGGGGTGAACGCGTGAGAATTGCGCTTTGAACCGGTTTTGGAACAGGAAAAAATCTCTGTATAATAATAATAATTATTATTATTATTATTATTATTATTATTATTATTATTATTATTATTATTATTATTATTATTATTGTTGTTATTATTATTATTATTATTATTATTATTATTATTATTATTATTATTATTATTATTATTCGTGTCCTAAGCGGGTGAGTGGCGGCCACACAAATACACCCAGCACGCACTAGGTCCGTTCTCCCCATCCCCGGTCGCCAAGGATTGTGCTCAGTCGTCTGGACGTCCGACTATCCGCCCAAAGGTTGCAGGTGAGCGCCTTGGGCGGCTTGAGCTAGATCCTGTATCGATTAGCGCCTTGAGCAGCTCTTGAGCTGGAAAAGCGCTACAGAATATTGTTTAAACAAAATAAAAAAATAAAAAAAGAAATAAAGAGACTAATCTCTACAGGGAAACAAATTGTATACACACTCTGAATTTACATTTAAAGTCGCACATACATTTATTTATTTATTTATTCGCTTCTATGGCGCTTTTCCAGCTCAACAGCTGTTCAACGCCCTGGCCGATAAACGATCTTACCGCCAGCCTAACTCAAATTTAAGTACTAGACGTTGTTAATTACCGAGTGTTGCCTACCCTTGATTGTCGTAGTGAAGGAATTGGTCTTCATGGGTTGGGTGGGGTGTGAGTGTTATGGTGTGGAGTGGTGTGAGCTGATGTGATGTTGGTGGTGGGTGGTGGAGAGGGGTGGTTGGGGAGGCTTACTGTTGCGGTTAACCAGCAGACAAACACGTGCTTACGTTCGAGGCAGCTTGTCGACACGTGTGTCTCGGCTTACCGACTTAAAACACAGTAATGCGCCCCTAGGTGCATCAGGGAGGGCAGGAGTTACGTGACCTTGCTTTTTTTGGGTGCAAAAAAGGCAGGAGATACGTGTCCTTTGCTTTTTTGGTAAAACGAGGCAGGGGTTTTGTGCCCTTTGCTTTAAGTACAAAGAGACAGGAGTTACGTTCTCTTGCTTTTGGGTGCAAAGTGGCAGGAGTTACGTGTCCTTGCTTTGGTTGCAAAGAGGCAGGAGTTACGTGTCTTTATTTATTACGGGTGCAAAGAAGCCGGATTTGCGTGCCCTTACCTTTGGGTGCAGAGAGACCGGAGTTTCGTGCCCTTACTTATTATGGGTGCAAAATATCCACAGGAGTTATATGCCCTTTGTTTGCAAAGATGTCAGTGTTACTTGTCATGTGTTTGCAAAGAGGCAGGAGTATCGTCCACATTTGCAGTAGGTGGAAAGAGGTAGACTTAATTAGAGGTGCCCTTAATTTTCAGAAAGTAGAAACCACGTGTCTTTGCATTTGAGTGCAAAGAAGCAGACGCTTCGTGTCCTTAGTTTGGGTACAAATAGGCAGCTAGGAGTTGTAAACGCGCCCTTCGTTTTGGGTAGGCCGAAAGAGGCAGACGGCTGTGTCGTCAGAGCAAAAGATTTATGCCGGAGCTTACCTACGGAGACTTTCTGCTACCGGAACTTGAAATAGGCAATTTCACTTCCGGCGTGTCAAAGGTTAAGTGGGTGCCGATGGAGCGATGAAAAGAGCGATGACTATCTCCATTCATCGCCAGCGTATGTGAGGACGGACGGCTGGCTGGTATCTGAGATTAGACAAAACGAAAGCCCAAGACTAAAGAAAAATAGCTCTACGCATACCTACCCGTCACCGTACCAGACTACAGGCATACCTACAAATACCTAGTGTACTGCCACTGCAGTATAGCAACTTCACAAATACCCAGAAATACTACACTCAGCATAGTCACAAAGCGCTTGTCTATAAGAAGACAAGTAAGAGCGCTATATAAATGTTCATTATTATTATTTTTATTATTATTATTTTTATTATTATTATTATTATTATTATTATTATTATTATTATTATTATTATTATTATTCAGAAAAAGCCTTCCTCACTTGTCTCAAAGATCAAGCATTGAAAGCCTTTCAAAAGGATCTAGCAACGAAAAACGGTGCCTTCAAATTGCAGAAGGCTGAGAGTTGATTGGAAAATATGATGAACACTGTTTTATTCGGTACGTGTGTTTTCTTGCCGTGTTTCACATCATTTGCCTTCAAACGATTCTGTATCCTGTCAGCATGTAAGCCCACTGAAAAATATTTATTTATCAAGTCAAGTCAAGTAAAAAACAAACAAAAAAACAAATTTTTTTCACACACACACACCCTAAGGGCCCATGGAATTAGGAAACAATAACTATACCAAATATAATCAGATGACTATTAAAACACGCAATTAAAACAATCATTGAAGCAGTCTGTCAAAAGGCTCGTATATGGTTTAACAGTCATTTTACCTCATCGCAGCCTTTTGAAAAGGCCTTAAGCCGAAGAGTTTGTTTATTTCGGCCCAAGCCGGGTTTACCGTTAAATTGGCATGCATTGTTATTACATTAAACAATAATAAAGGGGGCTTTCGTTGCTCACACTCACCGCTAAAGTTTAAAGAGTTCCATTGCAGGTGTTTAAAGCGATCGAGATGTAGCGGTTGCTATGAACAGGCACAAAAAACTACGGAATGTATTGATAAAACAAAATACTTGCTACTTACAAAAAAAAGTGGGATTTGTGTATGTGTGTGTATGCACGCGTGCGTGCATGTGCGTTTTGCTAACTTTTGTGTGTGTGTGCAAGATCCGCAACCCCCATCCATTGAGCCAACATTTACTGTTCATATTAAACGGATCTGTCGAGAGTGAAAGTCATATTGGGTCCCTTTCAAAGGAACCGGATGTTATGTTCTTCTCATTATAATAAGGTATCTAGGTTATAGGGTGGAACAGATCAGCGAAGACCGTACCTTATTTCCTTTAACATAGCCAGACGAAGGGCTAAAGAGATACTTAACCGTAGCGGCGGACAGAAGACGAAAGAAATACCTTTCACGCAGTAACGACCGCAGTACGAGCTGAGACATAGCGATCTCTTTAGGAAAAAAACACCTGAACTGTGTATGGTGTTGGCTAATGGTAGCGCTTAGAACAAGGCGCTTGTTCTACACTACAAAGAAAGAACCGCTGAAAGAACAGGTCGTGACTGATTCAGCCCTTGATCACACACTCTTAACTTACTTGTTTGGGTGCATTGCTGTTGAACGACTTGACTACACTAGGTGACGCCGTCGCTTTTCATGTCATCGAACACACAATACCCTCACAGTCTTAAAACTTGTCCCCCCCCCCCCCCTCCCTCTTCTCCTCTTTTTTCCCCTCCTCCTCCCATCCCCCCCTATAATTTGTTTTAAATATTTATAATTATTCTTGTATAGCGCAAGAGCTGCTCAGTTGGCTGTGGCCGAAAAACCTACCTGCCCGAGGCAACAACTTGCAGTCGTAGGCGCATCGTCTAACACCAAAGACAACTGAGCGCAAGCCTTGGCCACCGGGGATGTTACCCCTTGGGGTCATGAGCAATCTTGCCACTGTAGATTGTTCAAACCTATAAAGGGAAAAGTGAAAGCCCCAGTTGAAAACCTGTCTTTCCTTTGTAGGCAAGACAGATTCACTGCGGCAACAGTACCCCCGTTGGAGAACCGGGGGTTTTCAGTATAAATAGTATCCCCACTTTCTGGAAATTTAGTGCTTTAAATTCCCACTGTCGCTGTCTTCCTCATTTACTCTTTCCCATTCCTGCTTTGTCCTATCACTCTGCTATACTATCTTCTTCTTCGCTAGATCAATGACCTACCTTTTTTCTTGAAAACTCTTCCTGGACAAGACTCCTTGTTTGTGTATGAGGTCTATTGGATCAGCTTGGGAGTGTTGGACGCTCTCTGCCGGGTGGTCACTAGGGCTTCCTATGATTGTATTATTTAGCACTATAGGCATTTTATATGTATGTGTTTTGTTGATGATTTATAATGATGTTTGTATTCTATTTTGTTTTTGTAACCGGGGGTTCGAGTAGTTGGGGTAAAGCCTCAGCCGTCCCCTGCGTGGGATGTCTTTATTGTAAAGTGACTGGCCGGTGGAGGGCATTCAATTTTCCCACTAGGGTTGTTTCGGCAGATCTTTTATGCGGATTGGGGGTTGCCCGGTCCTGATTTGGCTCGGAAGAGTCCGCTGGACCTAAAGCAACAATCAATCAATCAATCAATCTACCGGGGATGTTGGGAAAAGGGCGTATAGTGCATTCTGTTTTTGTGTATGTGTGTGTTTGTGTTGTTTTTTTTAATCATATGTAACTGACACTTACGCGTCCAGAACATGACGCAGCGTCAGGGTCTTCTTTGAAAGTCCGCGCGAGGAAAATCATGCATGCGCTATGCGTTCACAGACTAAACCTCGTTTAAAAAAAAAATTAAAAAAAAACGAACATTTTTTTTAAAAATCAGAACGAGCATTTTGAAATATATTAGTCACCCAAAGCGAGTGAAATTGGTCGGATTGTCCTATATGGGAATGCATGGAATGGCAGCCGCTGGGCAGCGCCATCCAAATCAGGGGAGGGGGAGGGAGGAAGAGGGGGAGAACGATACGACCCACTAACCCATTCTAATCCACATCTATACTACGCCTTAATCTTTCCACTATAAAAGAGAGACAGAGAGACGAGCGACAGAGCAGACTTCTTACTTCCATGGACATGTTAACACTACAGTCTCCTGTATGCTTAATTATCAATCGCATCGAGAGACAGAGAGAGCGAATTGATGAATAAACATCGAAGTCTAACGTCTACACCCACCGTTGACGGAATGGCAGGCAGGAATAACCGTACCCAGAGAAGATAGCGGGTAATGACGTAATCCACACTGAACCACCAAAGTAATCAATCTATTAAAAAGAACACCTACTTAAAAAAAAAAATTAAATAAAAACCATTGCGGCCTTAACCCGAAAGGGAGAAAATAGTGCAGTAGGCTTTTGTATTATTAGTCTTCTGCGAGGAAGAGAGAGATAGAGAGAGAGCGCGAGATTGAGTGAGCGAGAGAGTGTGTGTGGAGACCGAGGGAGGGAGGGAGGGAGGGAGGACGAGTGCTGAGCGGTTTATTGTGAACATTGAAGTTTAACGTCTACACCCACCATTGCCAAAATGGCAGACGGGTATAACCATCCCAGGGAACCCCCACAAAAATAGGGACCTAAATCAACATTGAACCGCCAGAGCAATAATACTGCAAAAATGGACAGTGAAAAATGGCCACTTTTTATGTCGCCCACCCCGGGTTTGGGACCTGAGTCATCGGTGTGCTAGGCCAACGCTCTACCACTTGAGCTACGGCGGTGAGACGTTGACTGGTGCAATCACATGGGGCAGATAACGCTAAAATACGACAGTTGGCTTTTTATTTTCGGGATCTTGCTGGGGTGATCAGGTACCGGGGTAGTGGGGGGTCGCTTGCTAACTACCTGTTCGCCCCATTTCCAACATTCTTCTTCTTCTTCTTCTTCTTCTTCTTCTTCTTCTTCTTCTTCTTCTTCTTCTTCTTCGTCTTCGTCTTCGTTTCCTTCTTCTTCACTCTGTCTGTCTGTCTCATACTCTCTCTCGGTTTCGGTTTTTCTTTGTCTATCTGTCTGTCTCTGTCTCTCTTTGTCTCTCTCTCGCTCTTTCTCTTCTCTCTCTCTCTGTCTCTCTTTATCTATTTATCTCTTTTGTCTCTCTTTGTCTCTTTCCCTTCCCAATCTCTCTCTCTCTCTTCTTCTCTCTTTGTCCCCAAAATCTCTCACTCCTCTTCTCTTCTCACTCTCTCTCCAAAATCTCTCTTTTCTCTCTCTCTCCCCTAAATATATATCTCTCTCGCTCTCTATGATGTTGATTTTGATTTTGTTAAATTGTAAGGCGCCGAAAATTCGATGTCACAAAGTCATGCTCAGTGCGCACAAATAGTGTCTCAGCCATCAGGGAAAATATTACGGAAACATGTGGGTTTTTAGTCCTTTTTTGAAACCTTCCAAAGACGAGCTCTGATTCACGTTTACTGGAAGAGAATTCCAGAGGTTCGGTGCTGCATTTTTGAAGGAGCGAAACCCTAATGTCTTTTTTGTGTGTGTTGCCTGTAGGGACACTGGGAAGCTCAAGTCAGCCCTGTGTTTCACAACGAAGCCTACGTCGGGGCTTGTGACAGGAGATTAGTTTCGTGAGATATGGAGGCGCTAGGTTGTTTATGGACTGATAAGCAAAACTTGGGACTTTATCATCGAGTCTTTTTTTCAACTGGTAACCAATGGAGGGAATGAAGCCCATGAATAATGTGCTCCCAATTTTTTTGGGATACAGTATTCGAGCACCTGTATTTTGATTGCGCTGCAACCTCTGAAACTGGGTTTTCGGTATTTTTCAAAGGCAACTATTGCAATAGTCTAACCTGGAGAGGATGAGGGCAATTGCCACAGCATTTGCAGTCTTCTGATTCATCTTGTGACGAAGTCTGCCCAGCATCCTGTTATACAAATCTTAAATCTATCTCTTCCACTCCCCTTCCCAGCCTCTCTCTCTCTCTCTCTCTCTCTCTCTCTCTCTCTCTCTCTCTCTCTCTCTCTCTCTCTCTCTCTGGCTTGCTCTCCCTAACTACACTTTCTTTCGTAAAGACGCCTTACGTGTCCTTCATAGATATATATATATATACTCACACCCACTCACACACACCCGCACACACACACACACACAATGACATAACTCAGTGTGTAACCCGATGTATCGGTGTCAACTCGTCAATGTTCCGGGTGTTTTACTTTAGCCGGGCGCCTTTGCGCATGCGCCAGGTCAAGTCGGGCCGGCTTTTTCACGATGTTCTTAGGCGTCGTAACCCTAACCCTAACCCCCAACTCTAACCCTAACCCTAATCGTCACTAAGACTACGATAGCACTGTGCGCATGCGTCGAATTTTGTAATGCGTCGACCAATCAGAATGCTCCCAGTCGCTCCCAGCCCAAATAAGATTCTGGGAACTTTGACGATGTCACACCGGAACTAGAGTCAGTGGAGAGCATGTGGTTTCAATTTCAAACGTAGTCCTGTGGACTCCGCTATCTTGATAGATTTTGTGTATCGTCGAGCTGCGTATTCTTGGTATGACGATTTTGTGCGTATGATGGACAGTGTCACTGTAATGAACCAAATACAGATATTATACTTTTATGAGATTTTAATATCAATCTGATGAAACCACATATATCCTGGAAATCAACATTTTCCTTATTGATGCTCTAGCAGATGGTGAATAAACACATTACCTCAGGTACAGAGACCCTACTTGATTACAGTTATACGAACAATCTCTCTTGAACATAGTCTGTGATTTTGATGTGATATGACTTAGTGCAGTGTGGATCGGAATGTGTTTTGCTAGGCCTATATATTGTTCCAAAGCAAGACTTTATATTTGATGAGTTTGTATATTTTGTCAATTTTTTAAAATCGCTGTAAATCGCTGTAATTTAAAGTGTCTGACATCAATCTCGGTGACCACAATCCTGTTATGTGCTGACATGGCCATGTAAACTCCCTAACAATGTTGAGGGTAAACACACCACTGTAAATACCATTCGCTCAAGAATTTTGATGCTGTGTCATTTTTGTATGATCTGCACTTTACTGATTTTACAAATGTACATTACGTATCTGGTGTTAACGATGCATTGTTGACCTGGTACAATATTTTATGCCTATTATTGGCAAGCATGCTCCAGTTTGAAAAAAGAAAAGTAAAACATTAAACCTTTCCAACTCCTGTTATAATTCAAGAAATGAAGATCAGTGATATCTTTAAAAAGAATAAGAAATTTCAAGACTATGAAAAGTAGAGAAATAGAGTTTGTACCTTGGTTACAAATGCAAAAAAAAAAATTTGATAAAATTATCAACCATTACTTGGACACGGATCAACTTTGGCGGGAAATAAATGAAATCACCAATAAATCTAAATCATCTAATCTTGAGCAAACCTTAACTATATTCCATAACTCATTCAATCAACAATTTTTTTAAATGTTCGCCAGCCTGCTCAATCTATTAAAGGTCATACTAAACATGATTACTCTCTTCTTACTTAATTTTGTAATCGTAGACCAAAAAAGATCAGACGATTAGTATGTTATACCTGAAATTGCAGGGCATGAAGTTGGAAAACATATCTTACCAGTAAAAAACAAAAAAACAAACAGTCCACGGGTCTCGATAATATCACTACTTTTTTTGTCAAACTTTTCCTTCCATACATAATTGATTCGTTAACTTACATATATAACTTAAGTATTAGGTCAGACCTTTTTTCAAATATCTGGAAATCTGTAAAAGTGATTCCTTTACCCAAAGGAAAAATGCTTGATGACATCAACGACTTCCGCTCAGTATCCATGTTGTCAGTATTGTCTAAACCTCCTGAAAAACATATTTATATTCATAATAATGTTATGCAGTTTATTGAACCACATAAACGGTTGTATCCTTTTCAGTCTGGATTTCGTAAATTTTACTCGTGCCACACTGATCTCACGTCTATGTGTGATTCATGGCTATCGTCTATTAATCAATCCCAAATCTTGGCTGCTGTTTTTCTTAACCTCAGAAAGGCATTTGACCATGTTAATCATAGAATCCTTGTAGATTAACTTCTTTTGGTACACTAAACGTGATCGTACAGTCAACTTTAGATATTGTCACAACCGGTGTACACCAAGGATCTGTCCTAGATCCCCTACTATTTTGCCTGTTTATAAATGACATGCGCCTTCGCATATTTGCAAGTTTTCTATACTGTGATCTCTTTGCTGATGACAGCTCCATCTACACTTCTTCTCATGACCTAAACAAAATTCAGCCAGATCTTCAGGAGGCAATTAATACCGTTGCACTATGATGCACTAATACAAAATGTTTCTACATCCAAAAAAGACTAAGAGCGTGATCATAACGTGCAGACAAAAATACCAGAGGACGCCGCTCTGCCTTGACCTCGGGGTTGGGATTGATGTTGTTGAACAAGTTGGAGTTATTATTGATCATAAACTTAGATGGCATAAACATGTAGATTACGTTGTTTCCAAATATATGTATTTCTTAGGTAAATTATTAAAAGTTTTTGTCGGTCCTGATGCGAGAAGAATTTTTTCACCTCCCACTGCCTTTCTCATCTTAATTATGCGTCATCAGTATGGTGTGGTGCAGGAGAAGTGCATATTCATAAACTAAACTCCTTGCACCGTACAGCAGAGAAGATTATCATTGATGATCCCAGTTTTTCATCATCGGAAAAACTTAAAGCAGCAAACCTAATGTCCTTATGCCGTAAGTTTTCATTCAACACTGTGACCCTCTTGTTAAAAGTGCAAAATGGCCTGGCCTGGCCTTATTTAAACAATCTATTATCTGGTGCGACAGAATATTACGGGTCCAACAAATGCATCCTGCCTCGAACACGAATTGACCTGTTTAAGAATAGTTTGCATTCTCAGGACCTCTGGAACTCTCTGCCTTTAAACATTAGCTCGCGTACCACTCTCCCTTCATTCAAACGAACATTAACGCAACATTAGCTTAATACGAGCTAACCATTGATTTTGTCAATCGTTTCGTAATAGGCTACTTGATTATTTGATATGCATTTGATGCACCTTAGAATGTATGTGTAATTGTACCACCTGATTATTTGGTCTAACGAACTTTCCATTCCGCCGTGTAACGCACTATCGTACAGGGGTTCCCGACAAGGCTGATCCTACCGCTCCGGAAGCTCGGAGACAACTGAGCTCCGTTCCGTTGTGAAGCCAACATCCGCCATCACCGTCGCTGGCAAGTGGAGCGCTCGGCGAGGTACGCAGGCTCGCCTCAGAATAAAATGAGGCTCATTACTTTTGAATCCTACCTTGTATATATATAAAAATAAGAACTATTATACAGCATTCAAAGAAGATAAATGACAATTTATATTGGTGTTGCAATTACACAATACATAACAAACAATTTGCTATATATATATATTGAATTGTTTGTTATGTATTGTGTAATTGCAACACCAATATAGATTGTCATTTATCTTCTTTGAATGCTGTATAATAGTTATAATTTTTATTTGTTTTGTCGTGTCATTATAGTAATGTGCTTTGTCATTGGCATATATGACTACAAACGCAGAATGTAAGTGTGAATGATACGAGGAACGATTTAAGATTAGGATCCTGACTAAAATCTGTATCCTTGCTGTGAATACAATGTCTGAATTTGAGTCTCTCTCTCTCTCTCTCTCTCTCTCTCTCTCTCTCTCTCTCTCTCTCTCTCTCTCTCTCTCTCTCAACCCTCTGCAATATTCTTTACATCCCTCACTCCACCCCAACACCGCCCCATCTAGCACCGATATATTCATTTCTAATGCTTTTAGCGAATTCTGTTGTAGAAGTATAATCCGTATCCAGCATATTTACAATATCATTCATTCTCTCAGAACTTGACAAATGATTTCTGTATTTGCGTCGTTTCCGTGTAGACATGATTAATTAGCACATCGGAAGATTAATTAGCACATAGCGTGATTCATTAGCACATTGCATGATTCATTAGCATAATACACGTGTAGCCCTATAGAACCTTTTGTATCAGATATGATACATGAGTTTTTTATGCCTTTTGCTGGACACCGGTATTGCTTGGGAGAATCATAAACGAAACTAAGTTAGAATGGCGTATTCTACTTGTCCTAACTACTATGCCACCCCGGAGACTTGAGGAAAAACTTCCAGACCGAAGTCTTTCTGACATGACTAGAACCAGCAAAACAGTGCAAAGTAGATCTAGTTTTGGGACAGCAATAATTATTGAAATACAAAACATTCCCATTGTTTTGAATCATCATTGAAGTGGTAAATAAGAAAACTATTTCACAAAATATTTTATTTTATTGATTTCAGCACTAAATCAAAGACCAAAATGAAGGTATTACATAATTAATAATAACATAATACAATCGGTCTTTGATGAACACCAAAGGGAGAAAAGTTTGTGTTTTTTAAAACAATTATCAAACTAGACCTTATTAGTCATTCATTATTCTCAACAACAACAAAAAGCATAATGTAGTTTAACAAACCTCTCTAAATTGTATATTTATAGGTACAGTTTACAAACATTTAGACCTAGTCGTACTTTGTGATGCAAGCCGAACCGTCTTCAGTAGTAGTGTAGTAGTAGTAGTAGCAGTAGTAGTAGTAGAAGTAGTAGTAGTAGTAGCAGTAGCAGTAGCAGCAGCAGCAGTGTTTCTCCACCTAATCTAGACTTAGCTCTGGGCACTTCCATGAATACAGGACAACTTTAAACTATAAAACCTAAATGAGGAAACTCATGAACTATTAACAGTTAACTTAAATATAAAACTAATACCTCTCGAATACACGCACACACACACACCTGCACACTCTCTCTTTTTCACACACACACACACACACACACACACACACACACACACACACCTACACACACACATATATATATACACACGCACGACCGCGCGCGTACTATTTCTTGGCATATTGGTTTCATTCACTTTAATCGCTAGAAGGGAAATAAAAATTTTTAACGCAGGAATAAAATGACTGATTTAGTGAATTCCTTAGAGGAAGGGGCAGCTTGTTTGTTCCAAATACTGGGTCCCTGAAAAGACACAACACGTTGGCCATATAATTTAGTACGCACAGATGTAAGGAACTGCCAACAGACGGTGTACGAAGTCAGAGGAAGAGCGAAGTGGTTTAGAAGGTATATAAATGTGAAGAAGGTCAGCAATATATTGAGGGTCGTGGAGTGGAGGATGCTGAGGATGTCTTCATAACTAGATTGTCCATGTCACGACATTTGCATTTAAAAACAAAAACAAAAACGAAAGAGCGCCCTTGGCATGCCTTATTAAAGGATCTGTAGAATATTTTGGCAGCATTTGTTTAACCTTGTTTTACCTTTCTCTCACAGTATGAGATGAAATATTGTGGGTACTCATTGCCCAGGCCCACCGCTATGCTTTGCATTTTCCGAGGTTTCTCTTCTTTGTTCGCTATGGTGTTATTTTTAGAATCAACCTTGAAGCTATTAATATATATAGGCACTAAAACCATTAATGAATTTATCGATATTTATATGAAAAATACGTGTAGATAGATAGATAGATAGATAGATAGATAGATAGATAGATAGATAGATAGATAGATAGATAGATAGATAGATAGATAGATAGATAGATAGATAGATAGATAGATAGATAGATAGATAGATAGATAGATAGATAGATAGATAGATAGATAGATAGATAGATAGATAGATAGATAGATAGATAGATAGATAGATAGATAGATAGATAGATAGATAGATAGATAGATAGATAGATAGATAGATAGATAGATAGATAGATAGATAGATAGATAGATAGATAGATAGATAGATAGATAGATAGATAGATAGATAGATAGATAGATAGATAGATAGATAGATAGATAGATAGATAGATAGATAGATAGATAGATAGATAGATAGATAGATAGATAGATAGATAGATAGATAGATAGATAGATAGATAGATAGATAGATAGATAGATAGATAGATAGATAGATAGATAGATAGATAGATAGATAGATAGATAGATAGATAGATAGATAGATAGATAGATAGATAGATAGATAGATAGATAGATAGATAGATAGATAGATAGATAGATAGATAGATAGATAGATAGATAGATAGATAGATAGATTGTACCTTTGAAAAGAGCTTATATTTTGGTTTACTCTGAATTTTGTTTCTAGAGTGGCGCAGCAGTGCAGTGCTTTGGGCACTGGCTAGCAACGTTTCCCGTTTCTTGGTAAACAACGTCCAGCAGCGGTTAGTACTTGGATGGATGATCATACTTGGAAGGCGTCCAGCGCATGACACAGCCCAGTGCATTTTAGCTGTGAATGGGTACCTCAATCTGTTGAGGATCGAGTAAGGTAAAGCAACGAGGGGAGAGGAGATAGGCATTGCCATCATTAAGCTGGCTTAGAGAAAAGAGAGTCTACCTAACGCTTCTGTCCCCAACGACGGAAACATCTTTCCCCCTCCAGTGGGGCAACACTGTGAATTTGAGAAAGGGGGAGTAACCGGGGAGAGGGAAGGTCTGTGATGCGGAAATTCGGTAAAAGTTGGTCCCTAACATGGATGCATGTTAGTATTGTTTGCAAGCCAGTGAGTTATTCATTAATAACAAAAGTTTGCTTTGTCTTTACAAAGGGATCGGTAGGTACTTTCCTTCTCTCTGGGCCAGCTTCAGGAGAGCTGGGTCCACCATTCCTTCGTTTACACAACGGTTCTTACGAACTGTTTTTTCACCAGCTCAAGAGCTTCTTAAGGCGTTGACCCAAACCCAGGATGTCATTCCAGCCGTCCATGGCGCCAACTGTTGCTTGATGCGTCTGTCGCCACAGCACAGACAACTGAGCATTTCTAAACGAACGAGGCAGAAGACGGGGGAGGGGAGTTAGAGGGCTACTGGATCTATTGCTTTGATGTGTATGTCTGTGCATCTGATACTCACCCACTATGAGCTGTAAGGATCTTTAACAGTCCAAGCGATGAGTCAATGTGTCTGCAGACTATAGAAGACTTCGGCCTGTGCTCTTTTAAAGCAATACGATACCATTGGTTGATATTTTTAATTTTTTTTTAACAAAGTGTTTGATTGTTTCTGGGAACGTTGATGGGAGTGAATTTGTGATGCCATATTATTGTTCTGCTTTTTCTTGACGATTATACTGTCGTGTGTCATGTTTGAAATTTAAGTATGTCGTTATTATATTGAGCACGTGTTAACTTTCCTTCTAAACGAGTGCAATAGATCTAATAAGTACGTAGTATCTTGTCCTGGTAGCACAGTGGATTGAGATGCTGGTTTCCTATACCGAAGGTCGCGGGCTCTAACCCCACCTGAGGCGAACTTACGTCAGTTAGGTACTAGACTTTCAAGGACACCGAGGGTTTTCTCCGGGTACTCCAGCTTTCCTCCCTCCCTTCAATAATTAAAATGGGATTGGATGCAGTTGATCTAAATTTCAAAGCTAAAAAAACTGATTTATCTTACGTCTTTTGTATCTTCAGACAGCCGCGCTTTGAGTTTCATTCATTAAGAAAAGCGCGGGGTAGCATCCTGTATTATTATTTTTTTTTTTTTTTTTTTTTTTTTTTAAACTTTCTTTGTTATCTATTTGAAAATGTATATTGCTGTTTACAGTTTGGTGGAAGTACAGACGATGAAATGGGTAAATAACGCTAGACATGATAACTTGCATGTGTGTCGGGTGGAGGGAAGGGTGGGGAGCAAAAGGAGCTATAGAATCGTGGTTACTCTGTGTTTTGGGGTGACTGAGTTCTCTGCCCATGGGGAAACGCTTAGCCATGTGTCGCCTACCTGAGATAGAGAGAGAGAGAGAGAGAGAGAGAGAGAGAGAGAGAGAGAGAGAGAGAGAGAGAGAGAGAGAGAGGTGGGATGGCGAGGTGGGAAGAGAGAGAGAATTTCGTGGAGAGAGAGAGAGTTAGAGAGACAATTCCAAAGAGAGAGAGAGAGAGAGAGAGAGAGAGAGAGAGAGAGAGAGACAGAGAGAGACAGAGAGCCAATCAGACAGACGGAGACAGATACAGACAAAGAGAGAGAGACAGAGAGCATTGAACTTTAACGTCTTCATCCACCATGGCAAACGGAGGGATCACCATCCTACGAAAGAAGAGGATAAGGGACTTAAATCAACATTGAACCATCAGAGCAATCATTCTCCTAAGATTTTTCTGTGAAAAATAGCGTACTTTCATTTTGTCCCCACCCCCCACCTCCCTTCCCCTCACCACGGGATTCAAACCTGGGTCATCGGAGCGGCAGGCGAACGTCATACCACTGAGCTACGGCCGTGGGACCAGAGAGAGAGAGAGACAAACAGACAGGCACACAGACAGGCAGACCAGACAGATAGAGAAGAGGGCTGGCTTCAGTCAGCCCTTGATGTGTACAGGTTGTTAAAACGTCGACGTTAAGAGAGCCAGGTTGTTGCACTGGTCTGCAGATCACACTGTGGTAAATGGCCGGGGTTCAGCTGTATTCACGAGTTTACGGGAAATGGTTACATTCTAGAATGGTCTGAAAATCTGAAATGGTTGGATTTACTTGGTGCAAGCCATTTCCGGTTTTAAAAAAATCTGCCGTGATTCAAAGGAATTGTCCATCGCTCTCTGAAGTAATTTATGTTCATGGCGACTTTAGCAAAGGCTGAAAAACGATGGAAACATGAAAATGACTATCTGTTAAATTTAAAAAATGGCACAAAGGTTCCTCATCCTGCCTCGGTGCCCTCATCGAAGTGGATTGATGACATGTCTTGCTGGCCACCTGTCACATATCCCAACATCTTCAACTATCTCGTTTTATCCGAGGGCGTTGACGGTGAACAGATGGAGAATTATAAAGGACTCGAATCTTATAGTGTAAAAGATGCACGATTAGATCACACAATTGGGTCCATGCACTTTAATCTCAGGACTGATCGCACGAAGCAACCGATGGCACGTTAAAATTAGTTCCATATTGCGGAAGTTGGTTTTCGCTGCGGCTCGCTCATAGGCCTCGATCTTTGCTTGTTTTGTTCATAACAACTGCTTGTGCAGTTGAAATGGTGGCTCACACGTACATTCATCCCTCGTGAGAGGTCTGTGATCAAACCATTCTCGTCCTAATACTTCTTGTAGCTTTTTTCTACTGTTGCTGCAGCCTTTAATAGCATAATGAGCACCAGAGCCGTTTGTGTAGCTTCCTTGTACAGTAGACATGTTCTATATAACCGGAAGTTTGTTGCACTCGTCTTCAATTAAAGTCAAAATGGCGGACTCTATTCATAACCATTTGGGAATGAATATAATCATGAATAGCGCCTGGCAATACGCCATGCAAACCACTAAGGTCAATCTGAGAAGGTTGAAGGTTTGATGACGATGATTATGATGATGGTGACGACGACCACGATGATGATGGTGATGAAGATCAGTGATGATCGATAATGATGATGATGATGATGATGATGATACACCTGTTGTAGAGGTTTCTTGAAGCACCGACGGCTATGGATGATGATGATGATGATGATGATGATGATGATGATGATGATGATGATGATG